>AFIY01001038.1:0-53996 GCA_000223825.2 Zymoseptoria passerinii SP63 | reverse complement strand
GGTGCGGGAGAGGAGGTAGGCAAACGCGACGAGCGTGGCGATGGAGATGAGCGTCGCGGTGAGAAAGTAGGCCAGCGCAGCTTTCCAATCCACCGGCGTCGGACCCACTGCACCGCCGTCGTCGTCCTGGTGATCCCCTCCCCCGCTGCGCTCCGGCTGTCGAACCGCCAACACCGACACAATCTGCGCGATACACGGCAGAACCCCCGCCACCGCCTGGCCCGTCATAATCGCCTGCGTGAACTTGGGCTCCCCGAACCCGGACACGTACGCAAAGACACCATTCTGACACAACCCCGTGGCCAAACTCGCGCAGAAAATCATCCCCATGAGGAAAGCAAAGTACACCTCGGCGGAACACTCCACCGCCGTGCTCGTGGCCAACAGCGCGAAGACGGCCATGTTGATCAGTAGACTCCCGACGATGCGTTTGGGGTAATTCGCCGCGCGTTGGAGGTTCGTGAGGATGAGCATGCTGGCCAGATTCGTGGCGGTGGAGACGGTGATTTCCGCGGCTTGGAAGTTGGCGTAGATGGTGCGGGAGGCGCGGAAGCGGTGTTGGAAATAAGGGCCGGCGGCGAGGAACATGTTCCAGGCCCAGAGCATAGAGATGCCGAGGAGAAGGAAAATGGAGTATTCGACATGGCGGAAGGGGAGGGGTCTGGGTTGGTCTTTGGGTTGCGGGGAGGTGTTGTTGTCTTGGTGTTCTTCTGAGGGCTCGGTGGTGTGGAGGGCGGAGTATTGAGGTGAGTCTTCGCCGGCGAAGAGGTTCTTGAGGCGGTCCATGTTTTGGTTGGTCCGTTGATGTGCTTTTTAAGAGACGGTCCTAGGAGGGGAGGGCATGGAGAAGAGTTTTGGATGATGAATTTGACACCAAGTCACCTGCGACAGTGAGTTGACTTGTTGGTGAACAAGAGAAGGAAGGGTCAGGGTCACCTGACGTTGGACAATGCAGGGACAAGCGCCACGCGATCCCGCACATCCCGAGATCTACCCGGAAGCTTGGTGTGAGTGGCTGAAACTCTATCTATCTTGGTACATTACACTATGTATGTCCTTTCCTCAGTCAGGTGGAGGTCCTGAGAGATGGCAGAAAATAAGACTCAAAGAGGACTTCGAGTCCACGGAATGGTATTTATACATGGTGCATACAAAGCAGACGGACTATAGACTCAGCGCGTTCATCTGCGACAGCCGATCTGCCTCATGCCGCGCCAGCCGATCTGCCTCATGCCGTCCGTTCACTCCCTCGCAAAATGGTATCATCATCTCTCAAGCAATCCGCTCCATTCAATTGCCGCCTTTTCGAGCCCTTCGTCCCGCACGAAAAGCTCACATACAACCGACCTACCTCAATACCTCCTTCCCGCCCCCACCGCCATCGTCGGAGGAGGCAGAGGAAACCGACTAACCCCCTGCCCCACCAACCCACCCGCAAAACTCCCCGGAAACCCCTCCCCTTTCGCCAACAACCTCACCCGTTCCATCAGATGACTCGCGGGTAGACTCGGCGCGGAACACGCTTTCACCAATTGCACGCGTTCGTCGTCGTCATAGGCGTGCAGCGCGTAGTGGGCGCGGATCAGTCGTTGGGAGTCGGGATGGTGGGCGGCGTAGACTTTGTGCGTGCAGCCGGCGAGGGCGCATAGCCAGGTGTTTTCTTGCAGGGGGTCGGGGGCGTGAGAGACGGAGGATGGGTCGGCGAGGTTTTCTATGTGGGTTTCGATGTCTTCGTCGGAGGAGGTTGAGGAGGAGGAGGTGTGGGGGCGTTTGTGGGGGCGGTGGCTCGGGTGAGGGGCTTTGCGTTTGGTCGTTGGGGAGGATACGGGGTTTTCTGCGGCGGGAGATGGAGGTGATGGATCTTCTCCATCGGTCGATGATGTAGCGGCCGGCTGTCTGCCTTTTCGCGCAATCGCTTTGTGGGCTTTGGTGGCGCGGGGGCGGAGGCCGGATTTGTTGAGGGCGTGACGTTCAGTGTCGTCGCTTTCGGAGTCTTTGGATGGGGTGGCGGTGAGGTCGGGGTGGGATCTTGTGGACTTTGTTTTCGTCTTGGGGGGCTGCTTTTCCACTTTCGACTCGGGATCACTTTCATCCAAATTGATGACCTCCACCGCATGACTCCTCGCTCCCCCTCTCTTCTTCTTCACCCCACTCGTCGTCGAAGAACTCGTCTCCACCGACTCCTGCCTCTTCCCCTTCCCCTTGCCCGCCCTCCCTTTCCTCCTCCCCTTCAACTCCTCCCACTCCTCCGGAAACCTCCCCTTCAAATGCTCCCACAACGGCAATCCCTTCCACTCGACCCCCTCCTTCCCCGCCAACATACAACTCATGACAAACGCCCGATGCTCATAAACCCTCTCCCTCGCCTGATCCACATCCCCCTCCAAATTCTCCTCGGCGAATTTCGCAAACAGTTCCTCCGCCGTATACGCCGGCAAAACCACCGCTTTCTTCCCTTTCCCAGCCTTCCTCTCCTCCCGATACGCGTCCGCGATGAAATACCACACCTCCACCGCGCGTTCCATCTCCGCGAACGTTTCGCGATACGCTCTGCCCGGTTTTATCCTAAACCACCCGGCCTTTCCCGCCGCCCAGACAGGATACCCAGCGTCGTCCTCCCCGTAGGAGAACGTCATGACGTCGGTCAATTCGATGGTGGTGCGGCGTTGCAGAGGTGAGCGGAGGTAGAGGTGGGCGGAGGAGCGGTCGAGTGGGGAGAGTTGTCCGATTACCGTGAGAGGGTGGCCGACGCTGGCGGAGAGGAGGCTGGCGGGAACGGAGGGGTGGGAGGGGTGGTGGACGTAGGCGTTGGTGAGCTCGAATTCGGGCCATTCGCCGTCGGTGGTGGAGGGGTCGCGGGGGAGGAGGAGGTGCGATTCGGGGATGGGTTTGGCCATGGTGTAGCTGCTGGTGGTGGTGGTGGTGGTGGTGTGTTGATATGTTATGTTCGATTGTATGTTGATAGCTGTCTTCACATGATCGCATGCGTGCAATGAGGTGTTTTCGATCAATGCGATGGCAATTGTGGTATGGTTGTTGAATGTGAGAGAAAACGCGAATGAGTCGCGCTTGCCTCGTGGAGAAAGTCGGCACTTAGGTTTGCGACGGGACGATGGCAGCAACAACCGAGGACGGAGCGGAGTCCGGCTGCACCTTTTGTATTGAAGCCTCACATCAAATTATTGAAGCTTCACATGAAATATTGAAGCTCCATCATTCACTTACATCGTCATTCACTTCTATCCGCACTAATTTCGTCCGGTTGAACCCAGCAAGACTGCAACGCTCAGGACGACAGGCACAATACATTGGCGGAGAGGCTCTTTGCGAGCACTGGAAAAACGTACACTGCTTGCCTCGGAAAGGCGGTACATACTCCATCGTGGATTCCACTCGAAGGAAAGCACCGCTCATCGATGTGCGTTGACTGGAGCAGGGCCCGTATCAGAGCCAACACAATGGAGCCTAGCGAATGATGCAAGGTGAAGATGCGCGGCGAAATGGGCTGATGATGAATATACACACAATCCTCCACCGGGTGAATGGATTGGACTTGAAAGGTGTGGATTTTGGAAGCGAATGTTGACGTGTGTATGGATGCACGGCCCATTGATCCGTCTCTGATAAAGGCGCGACCACCAGCGAGCGTTCTTGTCCGTGTCCTTGACCGAGGAACAATCGATTCGCAGTTCCCTGTTTGGGTGGACAAGGTCGACTCATAGCCGTCGAGTCGCTGGCCGGAGAAGTCAGTGGGTGGGAGAACCCTTGGGAACATGTGCACAGAATTGGTGTGGCAAGAGTCACCGATTTTGCGGACTTAAAATCATTCAGGAATACAGCAGAAGCAGTCCCTAGACTTATGACACCTGAAGATGCCGTTGTCGTCGGTTGTGCCAGGGCAGCAAGTTGTCCCTCGGGCGGACCGGGCGTGAAGACTCGTTTCGATGCCCTGCTGATCTTGGGCGGGAGCGGCGGCGGCCATGGCGGCGAGGAGAGTGGTGAAGATAATAAAGGTCTTCATTGTTTTGTTGAGGCCTCACATTATCATCTCACGGCGTAAGACCGGATCGAAGTGGTGCTTCAAGTGGGTCTTCTGCTCGAAAACAGGGCTTCGACTTTCGATATAGCAGATGGATGGGCTCGACAACACGTCTGAGTAGGATATGTTTGTCCTTGACCTTCGTCGGGAAGAGCGCGCACACTTTGACAATGCTGATCCTTGCCAGAACTGTGTTGGGTCCTGACTCCTGACTCCTGAGGGTCAGCAAGCATTGTTTGGCGATGTGCTCTAGCCTCGCCGCCGATTGAAGTATCCATCGTATACAAGTGTATCGCTTACTGTCGAAAACCCAATCGGACTCCCTTATCAGACAAGGACCGCAGAGATTCGACCTGATGTTCAACTGCGCCAAATTCTGGTTCTTCCATATCTCATACAATATTTTCTGCTTTCGTTCGGCCGTTTCGATGTGGGCTCGCTAGCACCGCGGAAAATGCGGCCTCGTTGCAATCGCAAAATACACATATGACGCGGCATCGCTCAGGTGGAATGGCGCGATAGCACGAATTGATAACAGGTAAGTGCACATCTCTGAACCCTCTGTTTCTCCAAACATATCTTAGAGACAGGGTAGACAGTAGTATTCATTGTTCTTGCCCCGAGCGTCACCGCAGCAATCTCGGTCGTCAAGACTCTTTTCGATGCCCTGCTGATCGGAGGCTTGCGCAGGAGCGGCGATGGCCGTGGCGGCTAAGAGAGTGGCGAAGACAATGGAGATCTTCATTGTAGTCGTAGTTGTTGTTTGTTCTTGAGGAAGTGGAAGCTTGGAGAATTGGTATAGTAGCTTCAAGCGGAGGCGGAGGCGGAGGCGGAGGAGAAGGTGAAGGTGAGAGCCCTCATTCATATACGAAGATGGGCGCAACCGGATGACGCGGCATCCAAGGATCCTGTTAGACAATGATCCTGGGTCGTCCGCTGATGTCAAATAGGAGTGCGTCGGGATGAAGACATCTTTCAGACCTTGCCCGCGGCTAATGATCTGATCACCAGGGATTAGGCCTGTTCATCCCTACAGCCGGCGTGCAGAAATATATCGACGACCATCCACGTCGATTGTGAGCATGAAGCCTTGTTGCTCAAGAGGTCGTCAAATGTCGCCGCGATCTCTGCGCCCTCATCGGAATCGCAAAAGGGACCATGTGGTATCGCTCGATGCCTACAGAGTTGTCTGTCATACGCGCAGAACAATGACATGCTTAACTGCGCGGAAGACGAGAAGCCTCTCGATTTGTCCGTCGATATGTCTGTCGGTATGTCTTGTCCCTGTAGCGTAGTGGACTCAATCTCTGCCAATTCCGCAACGTGAAGTGAGGGCGACCCATTATCACGTGCCCTGCTGAGAGGCGGGGAACGGAGCCGCGTCCGAATTGCGTTTTCCCTGAACAATTGAGCTTCACATGAAATATTGAAGCTTTCAGCGCACCCTCTTCCGACCTTCATTCACTTACATCCGCTCCTTCCTTTTTCATCAATGCCCCCACCAACCATCAGCAACACCCTCTGGCGCAGTCTCAAACCCACAATGTCCTCCCCGTCCTCGCAATCCCAAATCCTCGAAGGAGTCTTCGGTACTGTACGCCTGCAAGATGCCGGACGACCATGGACAACAACTGACATTTCCTCACCACAGCCATCGCCAAACCCCCCTCCATAAC
This sequence comes from Zymoseptoria passerinii SP63, assembly GCA_000223825.2. NCBI lineage: Eukaryota > Fungi > Ascomycota > Dothideomycetes > Mycosphaerellales > Mycosphaerellaceae > Zymoseptoria > Zymoseptoria passerinii. The sequence continues at coordinate 48,281 of AFIY01001038.1, read as the reverse complement.
CTCCGCCCAAGTCATCCGCTCCGTGCAATCCCACTTCGACCCCTCCCGCCTCTTCTCGCCCTGGCTCCAACGCGAAAAATCCCGCCTGGAATCCGAACACGCCAACCAAAAGTCCAAACGCAAATGGCGCGGTCGAAGAGCGACGTCGATCAAAATGGGCCACGGGGGAACTCTCGATCCCATGGCGACGGGCGTGCTGATCCTCGGCGTGGGAGCCGGGACGAAGAAATTGGGCCATTACACCACGGGTTGCACCAAGTCGTATGAGACGGTGGTGTTGTTCGGCGCGGGGACGGACACGTATGATGTGGAGGGGAAAGTCGTGGCGCGGAAGGCGTTCGAGCACGTCACGCGGGAGATGGTGGAGAAGGCGTTGGAGGCGTATCGGGGGAAGATTTTGCAGAAGCCGCCGATTTACTCGGCGTTGAAAGTGCAGGGGAAGAAAATGTACGAGTATGCGAGGGAGGGGAAGGAGTTGCCGACGGAGATCAAGGAGAGGGAAGTCGAGGTGTTGGAGTTGGAGTGTTTGGAGTGGATGCAGGGTGGGGAGCATGAGTATAGGTGGCCGGAGGAGGAGGTGGAGGGGGAGGAGAAGGTGGTGGTGGAGAAGTTGCTGGGTGTCAGCGAGGGCGTGAAAACAGATGTCAATGGAGGTGGTGCAGCTGCTGGTCAGAAACGAGAGCGGGAACAAGACTCGGAGGAAAATCCTCCACCATCCTCCCCACCACCCTCCAAACGCCCCAAGACAGACGACAGACCTGCTTCACCGACCAAATCGAAGAAATACTACTCGGCTCCTCCGCCGACAGATCGCACTTTACGGCCACGCTGTCCCGCCCCCGCCGTTCGCCTGCGAATGACTGTAACCTCCGGCTTCTACGTGCGCTCCTTATGTCACGACCTCGGGGTCGCGGTCGACTCATTAGGCACAATGGCGAGTCTGGTCCGGACACGACAGGGAGAATTCGAGTTGGGGAGGAATGTGTTGGAGTATAGTGATTTGGAGAAGGGGGAGGAGGTTTGGGGTGGCAAAGTTAGGGAGATGCTTGGTGGGGTGAAGGAGGTGGAGGTGGGCGAGGAGGGAGAGAAGGACGAGGTCAAGGAGGAAGTGGTAGAAATGTCGAGTGAGGTGAGAAGTGGAGAGGGTATGCAGAACAGTCAGGCGCCTGATGTTAAGGCTGAGGAAGCAGTCGAGCAGATCTCAAGAAAGACCGCTGCGGAAAGCGATGCCAAAGTCGAGAGCGAGGCTGCAGAGACTGCAGAGGGACCTGCAGGGAATGAGGATGCGAAGAGTACATCCTGAGTTTGTAGGACGCAGAAAGCGTGCTTGATGAAAGCACCATGTCACTCTAACTCGTTGAAAGAGGAAGTCAGCAAAGAAATCACAAACGAGGCTGAGTGACAACCCTGATGACCAATCCTGTTATGTTCTATACAGCCTACTCGAGCGCTGACACTATTTCAACTCCGTCAATTCCTCCTCCAACATGATCTTGAAACTGAACGGCTCAAACGCCACTCCCTCGCCCACAAAGTGCTTGCTCATCGCCTCTACCCAATGCAATCGCAGGGAGTGTAACATGGCCGACGTGCCCTCCATGACCACCAACACAGCGATCGTGAGGATGAACCAGAGGCCGAACGCGAGGAAGATGGCAAAGATGCCGACGGCGCCTTCCATGGCGAAGGCATTGGAGAGAGTCATGTTCCAGAGCACAATGGAGAGTTGTTGATGGGCGAGGGAGAGAGCCCAGAGGCGGAGGTAGGATGCTGTGTGGGAGACGCAGTTGAGGCAGAATTCTAGGTGTCGAGTTAGTATGCGGGTGGAAGGTTGCAGAACATGGACGACATACCGATGGTGTGAATAACCTGGTGGATCATCACCTCGCTGAACTCGAATTCTTCGCCTCCTTCGCCGTGTCCGATGTCTTGTGTAATGACCGCGCCGCCGTCCATGTCGCTGTCTGCAAATGAAGGACGGCTAGCGTCACCGTTGGCGTGGCCCTGGTCGTCATCCTCGCCATCAAGCGCGCTGACGTGGGTCGTCTCGCCAATTCCGCGGTATCCCTGAGCGCGGGCACGATTGTGCTCCCAGCGAAGGTAGAAGGGCTTGAGGAACAGCATTATCGGGACCTGAGCGACGGCGAGAAGGAGCAGGATGACTTGCACGGTGCCTTGACCGGCGTAGAGACGCTCGGTGACGGTGCCGGGGGATAGGAACATGTAGATGAGCATGTTAAGAAGACTCGGTGGCTGCTCGCCGATTGCATACCAGTCGATGCACCATTTCCAGATGATGGTCAGGACGAGGTAGCCGAAGATGCCCTGGAAGAAAATCATGCCGGGGATGAAGTTGCCCCAGATGTCGATGGGGGATCGGAAGTGGCGGGCGTTGACGTAGGAGAGGCAGAGGGAGTAGGTCATCTAGAATAAAGGTCAGTAATGCCCGCATACCCACTTCTACAAGGATCAACATACGTGAGCCCAACCCATGATGATGGAAAGCTTCATCTTGTAGCTGTTGCTAAACAAGAGATCGTTCTCGGTGTCGTGCCACCTCCAATCAAGACCGAATGGGTACGTGTATCCTTCAACTCGAGTAGCCTTGACGGTACCGTTCGTGTAGTCATCCGGGAAGTTCCACTCCCACATACTTTTCGCGAGGGGAATGTCCTTAGAGAAAACATCGCAGTAGATCAGTCCAGTGTACATCGAGAAGATACCCATCATGAGCATGATATAGCGTCCGTAGAAAGCCATGCCAAAGAGTTCATCCTGTTTGCCGCGCTGCAGTGGCTTCTCCCAGTAAATCATGGCAACAGCGGCGCACATCATGATGAAGCCGTGACCAAAGTCTCCGAACATGACAGCGAAGAGGAAGGGGAACGTTACGATGGTCGGCAGACCTGGGTTGACTTCGGTGTACTTTGCGGTGCCGTAGGCATCGATAATGGTCTGGAATCCCTCAGTGAATTTGTTGGTCTTGTTGTATGTTGGAGGAGTCTTGGAGGTCTTGATTTGGTTAACGATTGTCGGCACGGTGAGTCCAGCTCGGTCGTTGACGTCCTGAAGAGTAGACTTGATCAGGCCAAGCTGACTGGTAGGGCACCAGGCCTCAGCCACCAAGGTCTTCCGGGCAGGATCGTATGAGAAGCGGTTGAGTGTCTGGTAGACACTCTTCTCCTTTTTGATGACAATCATCCAGGCCGCCAGAGAGCGCCCTATTTGTGTGAGTTCAGCATCCAGGGTTCGCTTGGTGTTGCCAAGAACATTGCCCAGATCCTGAAGACGGCTGTTGACCTCGTGGATTTGATCCCGGCGAAGCTCGCTATTCTCGTCCACGTTGTAGATGTCTGCGCCCAAACTTTCTGAGATCTTCCTGATCTTTGCGATGATTTCCTTGCCGTGTGCGAAGATGACAAACACATTCTTGTATGTCTCCTCGCCCTTCTCCGCGTTGATGATCGGGTCTGGGATCTCCGACTGGTTCATGTACAAGTTGCCACGGAGTGTACGCCAAAGGATACGCTCAAAAGCTCCCATACGCTCTCTCGGGATGACACCGGCAACAAAGCCAATGTTCATCACGCTAAAGCTGTGCTGGGCACCATCGTTGTTGTTGGTGGCCTGTTCCATGTCCTGCAGCAGCGGAGCATCATCGTTCGAGTCGATGGATTGTCTGATCTCCTCCGTCTGTCCACGCGCACGATCGAAGAAGCCACCAGCCTCCCGCAACACCCATCGCCACTCCGTAAGCTCAGTCTCCCTCTTCTTCAGAGTCTCATAGCTCTCGTTCAAGCTCTGGATGCGCTGCTCCAGGCTCTGGCTGCGATCTGAAAGCTCATCGATCTCAGAGGCAGAAGGCGCTGCCATGGTGTTGCTGAATTCGTAGATGGAACGCATTTCGATGCCGCTCTTCTCGATCTGGGTACGGAAGTAGTTGAGCTGGCGTTCCACATTGTCTAGGCGGCGGATCTCCTGGGTAAATGTGCGCTGAAAGGCTGAGGTCTCCGGGTTGAGCTGTATGCTGTCAGTATCTGACCGTCTCCTCCGACCTCCGACAAGCACATACATCGCGGAACTGCATAGCACCAAGCTCTCCCAAGGCGGAGACAACCTCCCGTCCGATCTCGTTGGCGACATAGATCTGGGTCAGGGTCATCGGCTGAGACCTGAACAGGCTCTCGGAGGGCGCCATGATGAATTGACCTCTCTTGCGGTATCCTGAGAGGTATTGTGGCCGCGTGTGGTGTTAGATAGAGGCAGGAGATGTTTCCCTGACGCTTTGCCTTCGATGATGGAGCGGGAGCAGTCCGTAGCGGCTACTCCCGCTTGTGCCTCAGGCTCAACACTCTTCGACTATCCCTCCTTCCCAAACCGATCGAAGTCAACTGTCAACTTGACTAAACACTACATGTACCTGGGTATAAGAAGTCGCAAGCATCGAATGGTCAGCATCTACCAGACCATTATCCATCTGCTCCGTCGCGACGCAGTCATACGGGTGGCTCGACGGGTTGGTTGGACTGTCAACTAGCTGATCACAGACTGTAGACCTGATGAGGTCTGTCGACAGGCAACGCCCAGGAGGCATGGAATACATCGAAGAAGGACACTGTAACAAGCAGCGAATCTCGAGCTCGGTGGAAGACTAGCGATCGTAGTGTCGGCGGTCGGAGCTGACAAGACGACGACGACTCACGAGCAAGCATCCGAGCTGCCGAAGCTTCTAAGGCGCTTGGCTGGAGACACATTTGGTGGGCGGACAGCTTGCCAAACACGAACGAGCGAACGCCATATGGTTCTACTCACCAGTTCTGCGGGGATGAGCCGCGCCATGCTCTGAGATCGATCAAGGCGGGGCTGCATCCTTACCTCATACCTTTCCGTTACGATCCCTCGATCAGCGCTCATATCATCCTTCGATCAGCCGTCAGCCTCGGTGGTAGATTCGTCCGTTTATATATTGCCAACTGCGACTCCCAAAATTCCTTCTTGTCAAAAGACATCATCCCCTCTTGTACCCTACCCTTTACCCTCCATCAGCATCTCTTCAGATAGACATACATCATGGCTACAGCAGACGTCCTCGAGAAGGTCGACGTCCTTGGTCCGACCCCAGAACAAGTCAACCTTCAGGCAGACTTCAAGCAGGCTGGACCACCATTACCAGATCTGGATCCCGTGAAACTCAAGGAGAAATACATTGCTGAGCGAGACAGGCGACTCGAAGCTGGCGGCGGTATCAACCAGTACAGATTGATCGACGATGGCGGAGAGTTCTCACACTACCTCACTGATCCTTGGGTTGAGCCTGGCTTTACGAGAGATCCCATTTCTGAACAGGTCGATGCTGTGATCATCGGTGGTGGTTATGGGGCACAGCTCGTAGCGGTTCGTTTGATCGAGGCTGGCGTGAAGAACATTCGCATAATTGAAAAGGCATGTTCATCGCAAAGATTACATATGAATATCTCGTTGACAAGCTCAGGCCGGCGATTTTGGTGGGACGTGGTACTGGAATCGGTACCCTGGTGAGTTCGGCCTCTGCATGCCCTCGAGAGTCGGGACAAGTAGCTAACAACACACAGGCGCTCAATGTGACATTGAATCATACATCTACATGCCGCTCCTGGAGGAACTCGGCTACGTGCCAACAGAGAAGTACGCACACGCAAAGGAATTGCTCAAGCACTCTGAGATGATCGGCAAGAAATGGGGACTCTACGATCGTACCCTGTTCCAGACTGAAGTGGGTGAGCTCCGATGGGACGAAGACTCCGCTATGTGGACTGTTAAGACCAGCCGCAACGACGAGATCAAAACACGTTTCGTGATTCCAAGCGCTGGTCCTTTGCATCGTCCTAAGCTACCAGGTACGTAAATCAAGCGAAAGACCTTTTGGGTCGGCATCAGCATCTCTTACGAGCTCCTAATTCGGCCTTTGAACGTGTATGGGACTTCGCTGACCTTGCTTCCCTTCGCTGCCAGGCGTACCAGGACTCCAAGACTTCAAAGGCCACAGCTTCCACTCCAGTCGGTGGGATTACAACTACACTGGCGGAGACAACGAGGGCGGCTTGACCAAACTGGCCGACAAACGCGTAGCACTGATCGGCACAGGAGCTACGGCCGTTCAGATCGTGCCCAACGTAGCCAAACACGCCAAAGACCTCTACGTCTTCCAACGCACACCGTCCTCCATCGACTACCGGAACAACCGACCTACAGACCCATCCTGGTCGGAAGGGTTGAAGCCAGGCTGGCAGAAGGAACGGATGGACAACTTCAACATCATCGTAAACGGAGGCATCCTCGACAAAGATCTCGTCCAAGACGGCTGGACCGAGATCCTCACCATGCTCCTCGCCCGCCGCAGCGCCGACCTGACCGACCCAGCCGCCGCCGCCGCCGAACGTCAACTCGCCGACTTTGAAAAAATGAACAAGATCCGCGCCCGCTGCGACTCCGTCGTCAAAGACCCCGCGACGGCCGAATCCCTCAAGCCGTGGTACAACCAGCTCTGCAAACGTCCCTGCTTCCACGACGAGTACCTCGAAGCCTTCAACAACGACAACGTCCACCTCGTCGACACCAAAGGTCTCGGCATCGACCGCATCACCGAAAACGGCATCGTCTCGCAAGGCGTCGAGTACGAAGTCGACTGCATCATCTACGCGACGGGATTCGAGCTGGCGACCGACTGGTCGCACCGCACGGGCATGGAAGTCTACGGCCGCAACGGCCAGTCCATCACCGAGTGCTGGAAAGACGGCGCCTCGACCCTGCACGGCTGGGCCACGCGGGGTTTCCCCAATTGCTTCTGGATTTCCATCGTGCAAGCGGCGCTGACGCCCAATTTCATCCACGTCACTTCCGAGCAGGCGAAACACATCGCCTACGTGTTGGGTGAGTGCGTGAAGCGGAATGTGCGCACCGTCGAGCCGACGGAGAAGGCGGAGAAGGAGTGGGTGGCGACGATTGAGGAGTTGGCGGGTCTGCGGGCGGCGTTTTTGAAGGAGTGTACGCCGGGGTATTACAATAATGAGGGCTCGGCGTCGAAGACTGGGGCGAGGAATGCTTCGTATGGAGGTGGATCGCCGGCGTTCTTGAAGATTTTGGAAGACTGGAGAGCGACAGGGGAGATGGAAGGGTTGGAGATGCAGTATTTTGAGAAGTAACACTGCATCGACGGCCGTATCCTCTTGCATCGTACTCACTCCATACAACTCACGCACGACGTGAACATGGGCGGCTCTTTTCGTATATCAGTTTTCGTTTTCATTTCCAGTGCTCCGAGCTCTGTCCGCCCCGTCCCCGGCCACTCACGATCCACTTCCGCCTCTTCTTTCTACATACATGCAGCGCGCAAAAAATCACAAACGGTGTGCTGAGTGGAGGTATAAAACGCCAGGGAAAATGCCATGCAAACGCCAAAGAGGTTCGGACCATGCAGCACTACATCCAAGAATCCGAAAAATTCAAGGCCGTGCAACAAAGGATCTCGACCAGAGGTACTCATGCAAGCCAAACAGAAATATCAAATCAAACCCCAAACTCCTCGCAAATCCCAGCAATGTCTTGCAAGAAAGACAGATCTCACCGAGGTGGAGGTGTATGTACAACTCGGAATCGCAGGCATTTCCGATGATGTCCGGCAAGGCATAGCAAGGTTTCCAGTCAGACATAGATCAAGAAGGTGAGATACCGCCCGTGGTGATGTCCATGGTCTCCAGCGTGTGCTTTCCGCGACCGGTGTAGGCACAGACCAGGAGTCCCGAGCACAGCAAGAGCGGCCATTCGGTTCTATTCAACATGTCGTTCGCATGAAGGTAAATTGCTAGTCCATGCAGCATGATCATCAAAATGCCTGCTGTGAGTTACCCATGCCCTCTACTACCACCACCGACTGGGGCAACAGGAGTGCCGACCGGAGCTGGAGGCGGATAGCCATTCGGATAGTGATCGTCGGGACCAACGGGTTCGTAGTCGTCCGCGTAGTCCTCATCGTCATCGTAAAATTCTTCGCCCTCGGGTGGTAGGTCGTTGGGGTCGTAATCCTGCTGCAAATGAGCTCCATTTCCAGAGTTGGTGTTGTTGGCGTTGTTCGCAGCCTGGCTGTTCTTCGATCCCTTGCCTGAACCCTTCTTGTTCTTCCTACCCTTCATCTTTGCCTTCTCCAGCAGCCGACGCTTCTCCGCAGCCTTCTTGTACTCCTGTCGATCCTTGATTTCATACTTGCGAATCATGGCGTATGGCGGGGCACCATATATATCTTCGTACTCGCAGAATTCGCATATCCACATGTCTTCGGGCTTGGGAGGGTGGTGGTAGTTCTGATACTGTTGGTTCTTCTTGCGTGTGGAGGCTTGCAAAGCGTACTCCTTGCTCGGACTTCGGCGCGGTCTGGGCTTCGGCGGTGGGGCTTGCTGGTGCTGATTCGCAGCTGGTGCATTGTTGGCGGGAGGCGGCGGTGGTCGCCCAACATTGTTGGCGTGCGGGCCGCGGAGGGGCGGCGTCGTCTGGGTGCCGGTGCCTTTGGCTCCCGGTGGCAGTCCGCCTCGCTGCTGAGTGGGGGTGCCTGCGGCGTACGCTGCAGTCGCTGTCGCTTGCTGATCCACCATTTTAGTCGCGGAATCAGATTCGCAGGTGAAGGTGAATTGGGTCTTGGGCGTGGCGTTGGGATTGGCACTTGTGGCAGAGTGAAGTAAACTCACGTTTTCTCTGCCTTTGCCTGCGGGTGTGATGGGACCTTGTTCGGCGGCTGTCTTGATTGCTTGGGAGATGATCCCGCCCGTGTTCTCAATGCCGGAGTCTGTGTGGGCAGATGATTAGCAAAATCTCGAAGCAGAATCTGAATTTGGGTAAAGCTTTACCTTCACCACCCTTGACATCACGAGTCGGCGCTCGAGAATTGTAGCCGTTGATGACATTCATTGTGTTGCTTCCCAGCGGCCGCCGATTCCTCCCATCTTGTCGGCCATATCTGCCCCTGCCGGCACCGCTGATACCAGTTCCAGACCCAGGAGAAGTCCCGCTTGGAGGCTGTGGACTACCTTGCTGCTGCTGAGCATTCTCGTCTCCTCCACCATTCCCGACGCCATTGCTGATTCCCATGCTTGCCATCTCTGCGCTCAATTGACTCTGGTGCATGCTCGATGTTGCAGAGAGGGGTATCTTTCGCTTCTTCTTGTTACTTGTATTCTCGAAACTTTCGTACCCATCCGCGGAAGAAGCGGTAGAGCCAGGAGGTGGCGGCTTGCTTGCGGATCGCGAAGCTTCGACTAATCTGCGCTGAAGAGAATCTGCTGGTTTCACAGGAACCCCATTTGCACCAGGTGCCGTCGAGTATCGGTAGTCTGGATGATCAAACTCCACCTCATCGTCGCCACTGTCTCCCTCCTCGCCACATGTACAGAGGCTGTGCGCCGAAGGGTGGTGATGGTCAGGGTGGTCGTGGTGATCATGGTGATGACCGGAGTGTCCGTTTGCCAAGCGTGGCTGTTGGTCTGGTGTGCCATTCTCTTGTGCCCCAAAGCTGAGCGTCGGGGAAATCGGTGGCGGGTCGGGAGGAAAGACGAGGGTGGAAGCTTGCTCTGGAGACAGCTTCGACTTGAGGCGACTTTTCGGCAGAGGGCGGATCGCTCGAAGAGGGTAGATAGGCGATGCCGTGTCAGGCGATCGAGGAGAGGTGTTGTGGTAGGCCTCAGATATCTCGGCTCTCCTATCCATTTCTGCAAAAGGTCAGTACTGAGATTCGAGTGTACCAGCGAACAGTGCGGATGCAAAGGCAGAGGCGATCCCGGCGAAGTGGTCAGAGATAGCAGGCCGCGGCATGGCCCATTTGAGAGCTGGTACCTGACTGCCCTTACGGCAGTCTAGGCCACATAATGTTGTCCGCTATCGCCAGGCTGTCCATCTTCTTCGCCAGACGGAAGCGTTTGCCCTCTGTTTTCCTCGTGTCCTTCCTGTCATCTCATCGAACTGACCGGCCATTTGCCTCAGTGACTGCTGGCGAGATGCCTCCCGCAGCACCGAGAAGGACTCATAGGCAGCATTTGGAGCCGACCTGTCGATGGTTTTGGCCATGCCCAAGGAGCGAGACGAAATCCACTGTCCAAGCCACCAGCTGTCAGTTGTCGGTGCATCTCTTGAATTTGTTTCCTCGGATCGTCGTCCGGACTCGCTTACAGGGTGTGCCGCAATGCTCGATGTAGTTATAGCAAAGGGGGAGAAGGATGTTGGTGCGCCGAAGCGAAATGCAGTCGGAAAGTATGTCGCTCTAATAAGATGAGAGGTGGACTCGATGAACACCTCAATGAATTAATCAGCATGGCGGAACCTCGGGCGAAATCCAAATTGCCTTGATCATCTCTGTTTCCACCTCGCTCTCCTTTCTTTCGTCTCCTCTCACCATGATGATTCCACGTTCGAAAGCATCATGGATTCCGACTTGAACATGACCAACGACATCTGAAGACGAGACATCTGTTGGCCTTGGAATGTGCCGCTCTGCGTTTCGCGATTCGCCTCTCGCGTTATCCCGTAGAATATACGTCTCCAACTCCTCAATCGACCACGTAATCATGCCGTCTCTATCGAGGCCATATGATTGAACGATCGATTACATTCTCAATCCGCAGAGGATTTGACGGTCAATTCCATTGAGAGAGATCTTGACGCCTGCGATACGCCACGGTCAACGGTCTACTAGACGCACGAGATGGCGTTTCTACCTCCCGGAAAGGGAGGCGCTCTCTACTTCGGCATGGCTACGAACACAGTTGCGATTCCTCCAGCCTTGAATGATCACTGGCGTCTCTCGTGGAGTGTCTTTTCGAATAGGTAGTAAGTGTATCGAATCATTCGTCTGCTCGATTTCCAGGTTTCTCGCTACGAGCGAATCGGAGAGTCAATGTCTGGTATGGATCGCAATTCACTGCTAGATCTGGCCACCGAATCCAGGTGGCATTAGCACATCGCCGTGAACCTCTTGACATACACAGAACCGAAGTCATGAAGTTCTGTAGCAAATGTAACAGTGAATACATGAATGTTGTTTCGAGCGGAGCACACCTCACCTGAACCCTGCAGCTGCCATGTGCCACATCTACCACATCTCGACCTTGAACAAGTGAACCCTCTCGATTCACCAACCCCACGACATCTTCCCGACGAACTCACAACCTCCTCGACACAACCTCACGAACCGCCAACCATGTCCTCCAAAGTAATCAGCATCACCTCCACCTCCCACTTCTCCCAAACCCTCCAGTCCTCCACCTACCTCATCGTCGACTTCTACGCAGACTGGTGCGGTCCCTGTAAAGTCATATCGCCCGTCTTCGAGCAACTCGCGGCGCAAGAGTCGAAACCCGGCCGCATCGTCTTCGCAAAAGTCAACGTCGACACCCAAGCCGAAGTCGCAAAGACATTCAGCATCTCTGCGTAAGCCAACCACCCTCCAACCTTTGCGCTCGCCCGCCGACAGAGGGAAACTAATGCGCCCTTTTTCCAGTATGCCCACCTTCCTCGTCCTCAAAGGCTCTAAAATCATCGAAACCGTCCGCGGCGCCAACCCCTCCGCTCTCCGCTCCGCGATCCTCTCCGCCGCCGCCGACGCCGCCAAAGCTCCCGCGAGGACGAGTCCGATTTTCAGCAGCAAAGGCCAGACATTAGGCGGAGCAGGCGCGACGAGTCGACCGGCGCCCACGACGGCGGCGTCACTGCTTCCGGATATCAACTTCTCGCAGCTGTTGTCTGCGCCGGGAAGTTTTGCGCAGGGAAGAGGGGTTGTCGCGACGGTGGTGAGGTTTTTGGGGTTGTATATCAGCACGATGTTTAGCTTTGATCCGAATAAGACGGCGGAGGAGAGTCCTTTTGCGGTGAAGAGGTCGAATGTCAAGACGAGATAGGAGGAGGGGAGGAGGTTGTGGAGAAGCAAATGGGACACCATGGCGTTCAATGGATTTTTGGCGATTACGAAGAGCGTGGATGGCATTGGGATCGAGGATTCAGTCGGGACTGAATGAACATGAATTGATACGATATTTTCGGTGGTTTGCAACGGACAGCGAACTCTGGTCCAAAGCATCATTATCTTTGAGAAACTACCCAACCAGGTAGTGGTCCCCGTTATACGACCGCATGTAATCAAAATGCCCAACGTGCCCGTTCGTATACTACATCCAAGCTATGCCCATCAGATATGATACATCCCTTACAACGATCCGTCCGCCCACTGCTTCAGAGTCAGTGTTGTTGTATAGACCATCGTTCCAACACCAAGCGCGATCAGCAAACAGTCGTAGATCTTCTGCGGTTTTGTCTCCGCGACGCCTTTGAGATGGAGTGTGGCCGGATAGATGTAGACAAGCGGTACGCAAGCACTGTATTAGAAGGTCAGCGAAAGTCTCGGGAATGAATCAAGGTCAGCTCCATCGATCCACTTACAATGCACCAATCAGCGACACAAACTTATCCAAATCAGAGGCACCCAGAATGGCAATGACACCACACAGAAGCATCATCGCACTGCGGAGTCCGTTCTTCTTCCATTTGATCGACTTGCTCTTCTTTCCCGAAGCTCGATCGCCGAAGATGGCTTGCTCGATGATCCTAACAGCCGGGAAGAGCTGCACGGGCTCACCGACCAGCACGGCCATGGAGTACAGGAATTGTACGGCATTGACCAGTTTGCTGTCTTGCGGGAAGTTGGAGATGACCTGAATCTTGGTCTCGTCGCCGAAAGTGGCGTAGCAGAGCGCTCCGACGGAGGTGAAGATGATGGTGATGATGAACATGACCAGGTACAGCAGGTAGCTGAACTTCTCTGGTTTCTTCATGGACGACTGGATTGGCAGGATGAGTCCAATGCCTTCGAAGGTGAAGATTGCTGAACCGATGAACCGATGGTCAGGGTGAAAGCGTCTGGGTTGAACAACACGACGCTTGGGGCTTTTCCATAGGAGGCCAGGCTCGCAATGTCGTAGTACCAGATGTAGACGAGCCCAATAAGAATGAAGACATCGGCAAGCAGGGCAGCGGGTCCTAGCTTTCCGATGTTCCGGATGAGCGCCATGGGGATCAGCAGCACAAATTGAATAGCAATGAGCGCCTCCACACCAAATGGCTGGTCCGACCCTTTAGGAATCACAGCATTTAGAAACGCGAGTAAGTTCTCGGCGGTGAAGATCAGTCCAGCGCAGACGAATCCCAGTTGCGAAAGAGTGATCGAAGCCAGAATCAGCCCTCTGACTTTCCTGCCGAAGATAGCATCTCCAAGCTCGCCATAACCACCTCCGCCGTATTTGGCTCTGCATGCCAGCAACAGTCGAAAGCACAAGACCGTGATGATTGACACCGTGATCAGAGTGATCGAGGAGAACAGAACACCGCCGTTTCGGAAAGCTTTTGGTAGAAACATGATTCCAGTGCCGACGAAAGCCTTTAGCAAGGTGAAGAAAGTTTTCGTCGTGCCGGCATCGCCTTCGCGCTTCTGGCGCTTCGAACTCTTCCGTCGATTGCCAAGCAGTGGGCGCCGTTCAGTGGGTTGGTCGTGTTCATCGTCATCATCTTCGACAGCGGACTCTTCATCATCCGAGTCTGTATCTTCCAAGTCCTCGCCAGCGAAGCTGCCGTATAGCTCCAAGAATGACACAAAGTTCCTCGTGACGGGCGTGGCAAAGGTGCTCTGTCGGCGCTTCAGAGTATGTTTCTGCACATACTGTCGTCGGAATCCACCGGGTTCGAGTTGGTTTTCAACAGCCGGCTCTTCGGGAACCAACGCAGGACTGGAGGCGAGGTTGGAGAATGTTGCAGATCGCCTCGGAGCTTTTGCTCGAGCTTTGATCTTGAAAATATCTCGGTGCATGTCGCCACCTTGCAGCATCAACGACGATTGCGGTGGTGAGGAAGAAATGTTTTGATTCAGAGCAGCCTCGACTTGGGCATCGTATACGACGGCCTCCGGGTCTGCTGTGAATCCATCTGGCAAATGTCGGTCTACAATCTGTGCCTGGCGGCGAGATTGCTCCGAGTCCGGGGAGTCGGCCATGGCGATGCGATGATGTTCAGTTTCCTACGGTCTGCGTGGCCCCCCGAGCTGTCATAAATCTCTGACACGGACAGAGATATTGTATTTGGTCGGTTGCATTGGTGTTGTGGTGAAGATGAAAGGAAGTCGGTGGAAAGTGACGGGAAAAGCTCAGGACCATTTGCGTACCAAACGCGCAGCAGGGATTCTCGATGGCGTCGAACTCTATTTCGATCTATAAGCTTCACGACGGTCATCATCACAACCTAAAATCCTCGTCACCAACATCGTCTTGGACGTTTCTCATTATTTCAGTTCTACAGAAAGACAGACTCCAGCTGGCATGACAGCGCGACATTGAAGCGTGAATCTCAGCTGGAACGAGGCTCTGCTTCAGAGCAGTCTTCCGAATTTCGTGATCGCGAGTAAAGGAATCGATCAACAAAGACTCCGGCCGACTTCCCAACTGGAAGACCGCATTGCATGAAGGAATAGTCCACGTTGTATCAAAAAATGCGTGAGCACGATTCTGCCCTTGCCTTCTCAGAATTAGATCCGAAGAGAAATCTTTGGGATTGATATTCATTTTCATGTCGTGCCCTCCCGGCTTGTGCTGGCTCCTTTGGATCCAGTGGCCAAAGACCTCCCTTTTTGCCTCGATCACTCTAGGCGGGCGTGAGCCAAATCTCAACAAGGTCTGGCCTATTTCCAGCTGGCTCGTCGATGGCACACCCGCCTGCTGGTCGAATTTATCCTCTTGTTGACCCAAGCCGGGGCAAATCTGCACGATTTAGTACGTCGGTGAATACGCAGTGAGTTCCAACGTGGAACAACGCGAGCAAGAAAATGTTCATGTATTCGTGCTGATGCATTCATATCAATCCGTTCCGACAAGAGAAATGCCGTTACTGAAGAGTTGCGTCGTGTTCTGAGTATGACCAATCTGTTGAAAGCCCGTCCCGACCAACGCCAACCCGAACTTCCAAACCCAACAACACCGGGACTGATCCAAGTGCTTACGGAAAGAGAACATTCCTGTATACTGAAAAAGACACCCAGGTCGTCCGGACATTGTTCATCGTTCATCATGTCGTCCACCAACACCCTTTCGTTGTCATCATTCGTCAAACATCGGTCATCACCCAAGCCACCCATCATCATCCCCACCATGCTTCGCTCCACCAAGATCCAGCTCCAACTTTGGCATCTCAGTCTTCACCTCGTCCAACCGGGGCGCCTCATCTCCCTTCCTCTTCTTCGGACTCGAACTTCTAGCTCGCATCGCCTGTTCCGCGACCTGATCCTCCGTCGGCCCCTCGCGTACGAATCTCGTGTCCCAACCATCCTCACTCGCAGCCGCCACCCAAGCTTTCAGTCCGTCGTGCACGCCCGAGTAGAACTTCTCTTTGCAGGTCCTCAGCACACCGCCGCAGACTTTTTCGAAACCGCTGGCTTGCAAGTCACGGCGAAGGTCGTTGCGTGCGGTCGAAGTGGGGAGGGAGGCGATCAGTCCGTTCAGGAGGTCAAGATGCGCCGTCATGTATGTCGTTGCGTCCCATTCTACGCCGCCGATGTAGGGCGCTGCGGGAACGGGAGGGCGGGCGCCTGGAAAGTGGAGCTGAGTGTAAGTAGCAGCCACGATATCGGCGGATTCCGAGGAAGAGTCGGTGGTGTCCGAGGCAGTAGGCCTTGAGACTGATACGATGTTGAGGTGATGGAGGAAGATCCAGAATACTTCTTTGGTGACGTTACTCACTTCGCGCGACCAATTCTTGTATGGACGAGGAGTGTGCATGGTGAGGACGAAGGCCACTGGTAGGTCCGATTCCGGGACTGGTCGAGCGCTCAGGTAGGCGAGGATACGGCGCGCGCGATGTTCGAGTACGGTGGCAGAGTAGCTCGTTGCGGTTGCGAGGAATGTGACTGTGAAGTGTTAGCTGTGTCGATATGCCAACGACGGTACATCACTCACAAAGTATGTTGATGATGATGGTGCGGGTTGTGTACTCGGCAGGCCCTTTCTTCTCATCATCAAACAGCATTGCCAACAGAGCTGGAAATAGTTCATCTGCAACCTGATCAAGTTCTGCCATTGCACGCTCAGTCGTGCACAACCCTTTCAAGCATAGCAAAGTCTCGTGCAGCAACTGATCTTCGTGCTCTTCTCGCCACTCGATCGCCATGATTCTGTTCAAGAGATCGATAATCTCTGACATGCCATTTTGCGAGATGAAGCTATCAACCCATGCCACGGTTTCGTTACGTAGCAGGATACGCAGCTTGTGAAGACGGCCGACCTCGACCTTCGTCGGATCCTGATTCTTCTGGAGATATGTGATGTAGTCCCCCGGGATCGCAGGAGCAGCAGCTTTGCGACCAAATGAGCCGCTAGTCGGAGTGGTGGGCGTCGTTTGAGGATGATACGAGCCGTCCTTAGGTATGTGGATCGAAGTCGGTCGACCTTTGCTCTGCGATCGTGGCTTCTTGGTTGGAGAGCCCTCCCCCTTGTCCTTGCGGTCGCCTCGGGAGAATGTGAATGTTCTGCTTCGAGGTCTGGATCGCTTGGTAGACTTGCTTTCATCTTCTTCGTCGTTCTTGGGGTCCACGGCTTCCTCATTCCTAGTCATGTTGCCTTTAATCTTCTCTGTATCACCATTCAGAGTTCCGGCTGGGCTACTCCTTGTTGCCTTCGACGCTTCCTGATCCTGGCGAATAAAGTCCGCCTTGACGCGAAGGGTCAAAGTCCGCATTTTCTGTCGCATAGGCTCTGGGATGTTCCGCGAGACCAACACGTTTTCGAATGCCTCTTCGACAGTCTCTGGGTTGAGCGGAGCCTCTTTCTTCTCTGCTTTTGGCTTATCCTCGTTTGTCTTCCCTTGAAACGCAGCGACCGCAGCCATCACTCGACCGCCTCTCGTTGCGATGCTAAGCTTGCCCTTCGAGGATGCTTGCTCCACGCTGCTGCCACTTGTCTTGCGACTCTCAACATTGTGCTTCAGAAATCGTGATCTTTCCATTGACGCTCTACCATCACCGTGCTCTTGACCAGCCCTCCGAGTTGAGTCCTCAGACCTCCTCACATCCATGCTGGGTCTCTCACCACTGGCTCTCCCCCCGAACGCACTGACAACGGCCTCGGAGCTGAAATATGCACTCCTCGGTCGAGAGTTGCCCAAAGTAGGTCGAAGTGTAGGCTGATCCACGGTGCCATTGAAGTTGCGCTGTTTACTCGGAGAATATTCCTGCGGTATGTACCTCGCAATCTCGTCCCGGACGGTGCGAGAAGACTTGCTATCAGTACTCTCTGGGCGGGAGTTAGAACTTGCAAACTGTGCCCATATCGGTGTTGGTGCCTGTCCGCCGCTCGAATTCGGGGGACTGTTGTTCTCTTTGTCCTTACCCGGAGTGGCCGTGGTGGAGAGGTCTTTGTTGGATCGATTCATCCGGGCGAACACCGCTGCCAAGTTTGAGGATGACTTTGACGGCTTTGGACCATCTTTCGTCGTCTTGCTCTTTGCTGGCGACTTGTCGGACTTCCACAGCGACTTTGCTGGAGAAGATGGCGGTGATTGGACATTGCCTTGCCGCTCTCCTAGCACGCCTCTGGTGCTACCTCCTTGGGAATCGTCTGCGGGACGGAGTGGAATGGTTCTCGTGTGACTCTTCGTTGTCGATGTCAGGCTGGACTCTGGCGAGACGGGCTTCGACTTGGAGGAGACCAAGGAACGGAGGATGCCAGACCTGGACGAGACATTGCGGCGGTGATTGACCTGCGACTTGGTGTCCATGGCTGGCGCTGAGGCGGAGGAGTAGAACCAGCTGGTCTACTGTCAGAATGAAGAGGCAATCGAAGTAGGGACCACTAGTTTGAAGTAGTTCGGCATTGATTGTCAGTGGTGCCCAGGCTTGCCCTGAGTTGAATGTTGACTTTGAGGGTTGCCATGGTGACATATTTCCAGGGATTCGCTCCTTCTCCGCACCACAGCACTCCATCATCTCCATGATGAGCGTGATATCGCCGTGCATGTTCTCGAGTCACCAGCCATGCGATAATGTTGACTGAAAATCTGGATGCAGGCTCGTGTTGGTTGTCATGCGAGAACAACAAGAGGATGTGAGATGAATCTCAACGGAGATAGCACTTCAATCGCCGGCGAAGATCATCCATGCGACGTCATGGAGTTCAAGTCGGTCGAAGGCAACACGGTTGGTCTTAACATCACTTAACATCACTTTCTTCTTGCAACGACAGAGACTCAAGAACAAACATCAACAATGGCATCTCCCACCGCAGTCTTCCGACAAGGCGCGACCGCTCTGATCACCGGAGCTGCATCCGGAGTAGGACTAGCCGTAGCGAAGCTCTGTGCATCGAAGAACATGAATCTCATCCTGGTCGATAACAATACTTCAAAGCTCGAAGAGGCCAAGTCATCAATCTCCACCTCAGGCACGGTCGAAAGTCACTCTCTGGATGTATCATCGCTCTCCGACTGGTCCACCTTGAAGTCCAGCGTTGAGAAGAATGGCCAGCTCGACTTCCTACACCTCAATGCCGGCATTGGCTTGAAGGGCGACTGGACCGACAGCTCATATTTCCAGAAGATCTTCGCAGTGAACTACTTTGGCGTCGTCAATGGCATCAACACTTTCTACCCGCACTTTGAGGGCAACAAGGGTGAGCAAAAGGCTATTGTCATTACCGGGTCAAAACAGGGCATCACGAACCCACCTGGCAATGCCGCCTACAACGCTTCCAAGTCCGCGGTCAAGACCACCGCCGAGCACCTCCACTTTGATCTAGCCAAGTCAAGCCCATCCACATCTGTCCACCTTTTGGTCCCTGGTTGGACTTTCACCGGTCTGACCGCTGGTAACAACAAGGAGAAGCCTGACGGTGCCTGGTCTGCTGAACAGGTCGCCGAATTCTTGCTCAAGAAGATGGGAGAAGACAAGTTCTATGCCATCTGCCCAGATAATGACGTTGACTGGGAGACGGACCGCAAGCGCATGATATGGACTATGGGCGATGTTGTGTACGAGCGCAAACCGCAGAGCCGATGGTTGGACGAGTACAAGGAGGAGTCTACAGAGACGATGAGCAAGATGAAGTTGGGCGCGAAGCAGCTTGGCAGCACATCGTGAGCATAATCATGCGATAGGCAAGGCTGCCTTGAAAAGCCGACAAGCTACGCCGTAGCAAGATGATCTGCTCGATCAAATGTGCCTCTCCAACAAGACGTCCTGCCCATTTAGATGCATCTGAAACTTCAATGTCCTGCAAAGCACCAATACTTTCGCTTCAATATACACCCCTGCCGTACAAGCTCTCCTTCAGCCACAGCCGTGCTGGCGGCAGGTGGTCTGATCGTTGATGCACGATAGACGCCACGCAGGGTCTCTATAGTCTATACGCCTTGCATCTCAATATGTAGCACAACCACAAGAACCACTCACCTCGATCGCGACATCAAGTTCTGTGGGTAGTAGTGCTATGCGAGCCGCCGAGCACTCAATACTGGTCTATACACGCCACCACAGTGAGTGTTCCATTCCAAGATTCCAAGACTCCAGATTCAAAAGTGAAAGGAAAGGAAATGCTTGGAAACCGCCTCGAGATACCCACGTGCCCGCGGCAAGCACGGCGCTAAGATGCAACCTCCACCTGTCCCCGCCCGAAACAGTAAACATCCCGAAGTCTGCTCTCACCTCTCACCTCATCCTTCACTGGTCCTAACGATCTGCACAATTCTCGGATTGGCAGAGTGCCTTCCATGCAAGTTCGATGCCTTTTCCGCGCGCGACCCTGAACCTTTCTTTCCTGTCACCTCACCTCTCCGACATCCTCTGACGACCCCCACGCCCTTTCGCCCACACATGACTGGCGACACCCGGCACGCTGGAAAGCGAACGTCTTCTCTCGTCCACGAGCAGAGCCAGCTTCGAAATGGCGACGCTCGATAACAAGACCGGCAAGGACCTGACCGCCTTCCACGACAAGTCCGACCATGAACATAACGTGCCGGTTTACGATGCGGGCAGCGACTCACACTCGATCATCAAGCGCGACTTGCTCAGCTTGGAGTCCGTCGATCCCGTTCTCAACGCGAAGATGAACCTGATCAACAACGCCATTGACGAGATTGGGATGACCGGCTACCAGTGGAAGCTCTTCTGCTTGAACGGTTTCGGGTACGCTGTCGACAGTCTGATTCTGCTTATCCAGTCCATCATCGCTCAAAATGCCGCGTACGAATTCAACCCAGGATTCGCAAACGGCATGACTATCGCCGTATACGTTGGAATGCTCGTCGGTGCCCTGTTCTGGGGTCTATCAGCAGATGTTATCGGCCGTAAATACGCTTTCAATATCTCCCTGCTGCTGTCCTCCGTCTTCTGCATCATTGCTGGAGCATCGCCGAACTGGGTCGTCCTGGGTCTGTTTATCTGTCTGGCCGCGTTTGGTGCGGGCGGTAACCTCGTTCTGGACACAGCTGTCTTTTTGGAGTACCTGCCCTCCAAAGACGCCTGGCTACTCACCCTCATGGCAGCATGGTGGGGTCTTGGCCAGCTCATCGCTGGACTTTTGGCATGGGCCTTCATGCCGAGATACTCTTGCCCCGGCGACCCAGCGGAGACCGGCGTTGACTGCAATTGGGACAACAACGCAGGCTGGCGATATATGTGGTTCACTAGCGGAGCTCTGGTCTTTGTCCTGTCTATTCTCCGAGTCACGATCATCCGTCTTCGGGAGACGCCGAAGTTTCTAGTCGGCGAGGGTCGCGATGAGGAAGTCGTCGACACTATGCAGTACATTGCGAGGAAGTATAACAGACCATGCAGCCTCACCCTGGAGACGATGCAGGCGTGCGGTGAGACGGCGCAAACAGCTCATGCGAATTCGAAGTTCTCGTTCGGCGAAGTTGGAATGCATTTAAAGGGCCTCTTTGCTACGAGGAAGATGGCGCTGAGTACTTCTCTGATTTGGTGGAGTTGGCTGTTGATTGGTATGGACACATCTTACCCATGCCTGAGGAACATCTTCTGACTGTGATAAGGGCTCGCCTATCCACTCTACAACGTCTTCCTGCCGATCTACCTCCAGACTCGCGGCGCCCAAGTCGGCGTCACCGATCAGAACATCCGTTGGAGGAACTATGCCCTCATCAACCTCTGCGGCATCCCGAGTCCCATCCTTGCTGGCTTCATGTGTCGGGGAAAGTGGTTCTGGGGACGACGAGGAACAATGGTAGGTCCACGCCGACCACGAGGTGCAGAATTAAGGACATATGACTGACTGCCACTTTCCATGGATCATCGGCGCCCTTCTCACCATGGTCTTCTTTTTCGCCTACACTCAGATCCGGACTAACGCTCAGAACTTGGGCTTTTCGTGTGCTGTGAATTTTTGCTTGGTAAGTTCTCGTCTTTCTTTTCCCGTATTGCGTAGCGAAATCCAAGACATTTTTGGCAACACGAGCTTTTGTACTTCTGAAACCTTCCGAGACTCAGTGTTCACGGTGAACGCGAAATTCACAGTGTTGGAATGTCTTGGACTCTACGACCGAATCAGCGTGCTTCTTACGACCGGCCCGGTCGTGACTCCAACCCAGCCACCCAATGCGACCACGGCCCACAGCACCAAACAAATACCTCGAAACGCTCAACTCCCTCTGCGGACCATCTATGCCACAGCACCATCGAAGTACCCGCCCATGCGCCACTGCTGTATCTCGTAGGACGATCTAGACTTTGGTCCTGCATCATGGCATCCCCACGCGATACAATCAAGAACAAGCCAAGGCACCACAACTCGAACAGTCACGTAGACTGACCTCGACGACGTCATCTCCTCAACAACATGCGTCGACTCCGGACCAAGCATAAGTCACATACGAACCGCCAGTGTCCTCCCTGCATCACGATGGATCTCGTACCTCGACCACGCTGCAGATCTGTCCCCTGCTTCGATCCTCCATGCTTGAAGACCCTCGTCCATGCCCACTAACCTACCCACCCACAGAACATCTACTACGGCACTCTCTACGCCTACACGCCCGAGGTGCTCCCCAGCGCCCACCGCGGCACGGGCAATGGCATCTCGATCGGTCTGAATCGCGTCATGGGCATCATGAGTGCGATTATCGCGACCTACGCGGATACCGCTACATCGGTGCCGATCTTCTTGTGCGCGGCGTTGTATATCGTCATGGCGATTACGGCGGCTTGGTTCCCGTTTGAGCCGATGGGGAATAGGAGTTCCTAGATGGAGTGGGTTTGGGAGGCGGATGTATGGGGGCTTTATTGGCAACTCTAAGATATGGACTGGCAATGTGTTTCTCAGCAAGACGTATGAATACAAGGAGGGCTTGAATGCTTCGCCCTGTTACGGCTTGCTTTCGTCCTTGGTCTCTGCTCAATAAGTACAAGGCGTATCTTGAGAATATGCAGTAGCTGGGAGACTAGGCCCTGTAGTGTGGGCCATCATTCATGTCCCGGCCGTGACGACTGTCGTCGAAGATGTATTCCATCCATAAAGGTAGGTTCTTCTCACTGTAAACAATAATGCCCTGTCCCGTCAACGGCGCGATGAAACTTGGACGACGTTTGTGCTAACCGTGACGAGCCTAGCGTCCAAGCATGAGGTGATCTCCCCCCCTCTTTCTCGTACAAATACCCGCGCACTTGCCCGGCCTGAGGTTGTCCCCCGCCGGCCGTTCCTCTCTCTGCATCGGCAAACCTGCCCCCCCCCTCCCTCGTCATCCTCGAAAAAAAAAAAAAAAAAAAAGAGATCCCGGCCTCGCAGCACGATATCTAGACGGCGTCCAATCCCCGGTCGTCGTACATGTTGAAACTGCACCACGACCAGATTCCCCAGCTTTACCCGACTGTCGTCACCGACCACCAACATGGACCAACATGGACTCCTACCGACCCACCAGTCCCGATCTCGGTTCATTATCGGGAGCACGTCCGATCAGCCCAGATCCCTCAGCTCCAAATTTCTCCCACGACCTGCACGACCCGCAAGCATACATCCCGTCCACCGCCGCTGCTGGTCACGGCTTCGGATACCAACCTACCTCAGTTCCCCAATACTACGACCAACACCATTACCACCAACAACAACAACGACCCGCCTACGCTCCGCCCACCATGCCCGGCTACAAGTCCGAACAGCACGACGATGACTTCATGCCCGACGCTCCTCAACAACAACCCTCCAAACGCGCCCGACGAGTGAAGCAAGAACAGCCTTCAAACGGCAATGCACCCTTCATCTCACAACCCGACATCAAACCCGAAGACATGCCCGACCCAACTCTAGGCTGCCAAATCCGCACCACATTCCCCGTCGCCCGCATCAAGCGTATCATGCAAGCGGACGAAGACATTGGCAAAGTTGCGCAGGTGACGCCTACAGTCGTTAGTCGCGCGCTGGAATTGTTCATGATCAAACTCATCTCCGCGGCGGCGCACGAGGCGAGAGGGTCCTCAGCGGGAGGCGCGGGGAAAGGACAGAAGCGCGTGTTGGCGCAGCATTTGAAGAGAGCGGTGTTTGCGGATGATAAGCTGGATTTCTTGCAGGAGATTGTGGGCAAGGTGCCGGACGCGCCGAGTAAGGCGAAGAAGGAGGCTGCTGGGAGTGATTCGGAGGAGGCGGTGAAGCCGAAGAGGAAGAGTAGGAAGAGGAAAGAGAGTGGGGATGCGGATGAATTTTGAAGGAGGGATGGCGGGAATGGAATATCATATATCATGCAGGCGCATCGAAGCAAGAGGCTCAGCCCGAGCGCACAAAAGTAAGAAGCTGGCCGCACAATCTGCCGTCAGAGCTTCTCGCCTGGACAAGTGCAGGCAGCATACTTTTCGAGCCAGCTAGCGTGCACCGCGGCGTACCGACATTGATTGTTCCTGCATTACATCACTTTGAGGCATTGACAGGGCATATGCGAACACAAGGACGCTGTCGCGGCACGACTCCCATGAGGAGGAACATGGTCACCTTCGAAATGCGTGTCCAGCTTCCGGATCCGACGATGGAGGCGCGCCGATTCCCAAAAATTTACGATCGACTTCCACGTTTGTCCCGTCTTTTGGGGACTGCGGGCAACGTGAAGCATTGTCTCGCACGGTTGATGAACTACCATAGATGGACGCAGAGATGAATGAAGGAACGATCACTTGACAAGGACAATCACTTTCTCCTCCACTGCACATTCCACTTCCACTTCACTAACAATCTCTCCGAATCTCGTTCCCGAGTCATTAACTCACGCCCACTGGATTCGTCCACTGAATACATCACATCATGTCTCAACGCACAACACGTCTCAACATCTCCACGTTACACTTGTGACCTGATTCATAGCAAATCCCGTTCCTTCCTAACTCGGACAATGGAAAGCAAGATAAACTTCAGCGCTAACTCTTTAGCCGGCTTCCACAAGTCCTGGACTTCACCACAACTCATAGCATCGTAATGGCTGTTGCGTTGTACAGCAGTTCACAAGGAGCAACCTTGGACAAGTTTGGTGATTAGCACGCGTGGTTGCCGTATAGGTACATTGCTTTGCGACGTCATGGCTATGACGTATCATGAGGCAATGGTCGCTGCCTTGCTGAATCCTCTGAGAACTACCTCCTATATGAAAGCTTCGAAAAGGAACGGAGTCATACCATCGAATTTTCACACTCGAATCGTAGGTTTTCGAATGCACTCTCAATTTGACGGCACGCTGACGGATTTGAGAACCCAAACCGAACCGAACCACAACCATGCCGATCGGAGAACAAAACAACACCGGCGCCCAAGGCGCCGCCAAAACCGTGACTTCCACCGTCTGCTCGCTCACACCCCAAATTCCCATCACACAACCCCCACTGACATCCCTCCAGCTCGGAAATCTCACCGGAGGCCTCACCAAAGCCGCCGGCGGCGTCGTCGGAGCTGCGGGCCGCGGAGTCGGGGAGACGATCAATTGTAAGAGCTTGCGAAGAAGGCGCGAGATTGAAGATGTGGTGCTGATGGGAAGTGGGTAGCTACGACGGGTACCAAGGCTGTGGGGGATGGACTTCAGTCTGTGACGGGTGGGATGGAGGATGGGGCGAAGAGTGTGGGTAAGGGGGCGGAGAATGCGGGACAGTGAGTATGAGGGGTTGGGGTGGGTGTTGGGGATGGAGCTGATGAGGGTGTGTAGGTGGAAGACCTCGTAGATCGGTGTCTCGCTTGAAGATGCAGAGACAGGCAAAGAATCGTCGAATGGTCTTACTTTCATCTCAAATATGGAATGCAAAAAAGTTGCGAATGACCGGAGTCTCGATGGGTGCGTTGCTCTGAATCATGTTGGCCTCTCTGAACCCTCGGAATGGGTAGACCGAAGGTCTTGCTGGCGTCTGAACCCGAAGAATCTTCGTATCTTGTGGCCACTACTTCACTCCTGCCGTTGCTGAAGTCTCCCCTTAGCACTGCGCACTGACTCACGATCTCCAACTTCCCCTTGCCGTACGGTACTTGTTTGCATCCACCCACCAGACTCGACGAGGTGCTGAAGTCGTTACACTCACGGCGTATGATTTTTCTTGGGGCAGCGCACACCATCCTCATGGCGATGATATGCGCACATGTCGATGTTCGCAAGGTCCGTTATCTTCAGAGTTCCCGCCACCGCAACTGAAGTCCAGACTGCTGAAAGAATGTCAACGAGGGCCTCCCGAGGCCATTTAATAGCCCTCTGCTCGGGAAGCAGCCTCGGCGTGCCAAGTCTGCTGATGGCAAACACGACGAAACGTCTTAGAGCAGATCCTTCGATCGTGTTTCCGTATATGAGCTTAAGAGAATTTGATGGAATTGTCCGAGTAGAGACACTGTGGTCCCTCATGGCGTCCAGAGATGCGTTCATGAGGAGCGGTATGTCCCTGCGATCCGCTAGGAGCCATAGTTGGATCAGAGATATGGAGCCGCAGCCTTCGCCGGCTACGATGTTGGTACAAAGCCAGAGAATGAAGTCCTCAAAGACCTTGATGTCCTCTTCCGGTAATATGATCTCTTTCTTGCGCGCTTCCTTGAAGGCGCCATTCAAGGCCTTGTCGAAGTAGCCCGAGTAGTGACACAGCGCACCTTTGTGGACGGTGAAAGATTTTCGTTGCGGTTCCACTTCCGACGATGATGTTCACGACATCATCAAACATGGCGCTGAATGGTCAATAGGTTGGTCGTTGTCCGGTGCGCATGAATCTGGGTTTGACTTACAAAGTCGGCCTTGAGCCAGGAATTGATGGAGGTGCCATGCTGGCGAGCGGTGATTCAGGAGTTCGTCGTTGTTGATGTCGATGTAGAGAAGTAAGTTGGTTGCGCAAATGCAATTGAAGTAAACGTGCTACGCGCACGTATGTGTGAGACTTGGCAATCACATGAGAGCAAACGAAGTAGAGCCAGGTGAGTAGTGACGCACACTTGCCTGGAAAACTGTGATGCCTGCTGCATGTATTGTGCGCAACCGTGAGTTCCAACGTCGACGCAAATGCGCTGAAGTGTCTTGCTTTGTCGCATGCTCGCCGCAGTTCCGGTCCTGCTCCACCAACACCTCGCTGCCCTGGAGAACTCCCAGGGGTGTGTGATCTGCTTGCATCAAGCTTTCAGTCCCTTCTTCGAGTCCGCGCATGTCACGCCCTCTTCATGGCGGTGAAACTGGCAGGTATCCATTTCCGCAACCTGATGCTGGTTGAGCTTGTCCTTGGACGGATCAAGAGCCCATACCGCCGAAAGAAGATCCCGCAACACTTCAGCGCTGCACTTGACCAAGCCGGGTTGGGACATAGGGGTTAGGTCTTCAGTCTTAGAGACAATGTGCACGAGAAAGGTACGCAAGGTGCAGCCTGGCATCCAGTTTGACTACGCAAACTGCAAAGCGCAGACTGGCATTTTCCAGAAATCGCCGACTGCATCTCGGATCGCGTCGATGCAAGCATTCATGAGCAGGGGAACATCTCTACGATCTGCCAGAACCCACAGTTTGCAGCATGCCTTGAAATCGAGTTCTTCTGCCTTCTGGATGGTCACGATCTTGCCACTGTAAAGCCACAGTATAAAGTGCTTGAATGTCGTGATTTCTTCTGCTGGCAGTACGATCTTACCAGTCTCTCCCTCCTTGGACTCGCCGTTGAGAGCTTTGTCGAAGTATCCGGAGTAGTGGCAGACTACGCCCTTGTGCACCTTGAAGACTTTTTGGCCCTGGCCTATGCCAACCGCGATCTCGACTATGTCGTCGTACATCTCCCTGCAACGTGAGTCAGTCGATGTTGGACGTGCTACTCCGTTGCAATAACTTACAGAGTTGGACCGTCGCCCGGCACGGAAGGAGGAGCCATGGTGTTGGCTCCTGTGATGAACGGTGTCTGGTGATCGTGTGATGTTGTATGCAAGTGGCTGGAGAGGCGCAGATGTGCGCGCTGAGGTGACGCGATGCGATGAAGTGACGGGGCAGCTCCGTGTTGCACTGTTGCAATGGCTGCGGACCTGCTGATGCGCTGATGCGCTGAGACTTGAAATCTCCGAAACTCGAACAGTTGCGTGTTCGGAGGAAGTGAGAACCTGGAAATGCACCTGACTAAACAGGAAGAGTACGAATCAAAGCCTGCGGGTAAAAGGGGGGTGACTTTGTTTGTGGACCAAACGGCGCAGCTGAATTTCGATCTGATAACCATTTCAGATCCAGAATTGCGCCGCATTTTGCCTTCACTCTACCTCCTTGACGTCCACACTTAGCCGCAAGCTGTAGCACCAATCCATGCACTTTTTTTCTGAGCCATATCGAAGGCTTCTGTCTCGCCATGTTCGCCAATGCTTTGTTCCCGGACCTGCGCCTACGAGTTCTTGCTGACATCCTCGTTCACGTGGTAGTCGGCGATCTGGATTGTTGCCAGGATATCTCTAGAAAGCACCAGCTTCCGATCCGTCCAGTTCGCCTTCGCAAGATCGAACAGTGCCTCCCGATTCCAGCTCGACGGACTACGCAACGCACTCACACCCACCATCTTGCCTATCAGATCGATGACCGCGCGACGCAGCGGTGATCCCGGCAGGGTGTTGCGGTAGACGTAGTCATTGCAGCTTATTGGCGCCATATTCTTCTCGGCAGCAGTCCGAATGAGCAAGGCCATGCTGTCGTTCTGCAAGAGTGGGATCCCACGGGCATCTCCCAAAACCCATAGCTTGCAGATCTTCAGGAAACACCACTGATCCCCTCCATCTGGCGAAGGAAATCGGCGGGTGTAGAGCCAGTAAACGAAGATCGCGAAGATGGCAGAGTCTTCGGCGGCGAGCTCAACGCGGTTTGTGATAGCTTCGATGAAGTTGCCTCTTAGTGCGCCCGCAAAATAGCCAGAGTAATGGCAAAGGACATTTTTGTGGACCAGAAAAGTACGGCGATTGTTCCCGAGACCAACGTCAATCTGAACGATGTCGCCAGTGAAGCAGTCACTATGTACGAATTAGAAGCTGAGTTCACTGCGCCTGCAGAAAGACTAACCTGGGAGGGAGTGTTGCTCGGTTGAGGGTGGTCGTTTCTAGTGAAGCAGACATGTTTGCGTTTGGAGTGTCGTCGGGGCTGGGGATGATGCTTCGAAGCGGATGTATCGGTGTGTGTGTGTGTGTCCAAAGGCACGTGTGCATTGAAGTGGCTGGGATGTCGGTATCATGAAGCAGACAGGAAGTCAAAGATGGGCCGGTTGGGTCAAGGCGGTAGTCACCTCATGCAATTCACTCGCATGACCATCTGCTCGGCAAAGACAGTCCTGTGTGACGCATGAGTCGCATGTGCTTGAATCGGACTGAGACCGTCAGCGAAATCAGCTGTTTGATCAGGCATACGAACCACTAGTCTCTCCTGTAAACCCCTGTTCCCCAAGCAACCCTCAGCAACCCCAACCCAACCGCCATACCAATACTATCCTTGATGACATTCAGCTTGCTCCCCAAAACCTCCTTCCACCCAATCGGCACCTCGACCATAGGAATATCCGCACTCTCCGCCAACATGAGCATTTCCACATCGAAGATCCAGCCTTCGGAGTGCATGTAAGGGACAATGTATGGCAGCGCCGGCCGCGAAAACAGCTTGAAGCCACACTGCGTGTCCTTGATCTTCGCGACGCGGGGAGTCGTGAGGAGCCAGATGCCCAGATGAAAGGCTCGCATGAGAAGGTTCCGAAGGGCGGACCGCTGAACGATGGGAAGATTAGCATCACGTCCCGGGAGGACTAGTGGACTGGGACCCACTTGTACTACAGCCTCGGTGCCAACCATGTGAGCTCGGGATCCTACACCCACTGCTCGACCCTCATTGTCTTTTGCTTTTTCGCACGCCTCGACTAGCTTTCCAAGATCCGTGAATCTGCTCGCTCCATCTGCGTCGGCAAAGACAACGTATCTCCCTCTCGCATGCCTCATGCCATGTGTGACCGCTCCACCCTTACCCCTGTTCTGTTCCAACTGCACTACTCTGATAGTCCCAGGGAGTATACTCGTAGGCTTCTCAGAACCAGGAGTATTCCACGGACCTTGCGGCGTCGGTGGAGGTTTACCCAATTGATGTGTCCGAGCAAAGTTCAATGCCACCTCAACCGTCTTGTCTTTCGAGCCGTCGCTCACGAGGAGAATCTCCCACCCTTTCCTCGCAGCTTCGTGTTTTCCATTCCCCTGCGGCTTGCCATTGATACTGTCTTTGCTCGGTACCGCATGGTCGCCGTACTGCTCTTCCAAGTACTCCACTGCCTCCTCCAACATTCCACTCAATCGATCCTCCTCGTTGTATGCCGGGATAACAAGAGACATAAAGACTTCAGCATCCTCGATCTGAAACGACTCATCCCGTGAGATCTCTTTTCTCTTTGCCAGTTCCTTCAAAGCAGCATTGCTGTCATACCAGCATGGCAGCGATTGCGGACTTGAGATCTGGCCATCCTCGGTCACGGTGATGTATCGTTTCTCGGATTGTCGAGGCGGTCGTGGGATCGGAGCGAATAGATATAGAAGAACGTAAAGCTGTTGTGGTTCGGGTCAGCCGTTGTACTTCCCCTTGCATTCGAGCTCGCGGATCGACTCCCACGAGGTTGCTGTACCAATATGAGACTTCCAAGCAAACCCACAACTCCCAATGCCAGCAGGAAGTATACGGGTGATGTTGTGGCTCGGTCTAGAGCTTCCCACACCTCCTTCGGGACAGAGTCAACATTGTCCATATCAGGCGATACTTGGAACGACAATGACTGGCTTCGCGTCCCGCAGTCTTCAAGGCTTGCTCCGGAAACAGATGTGATCAGACGACGTCTCCATTGAGTTGCTGTCTGTGTACCACGCGTCCTTCTGCACGCAGTAAATTTCCCCGGCTTGTGAAGATGCAGGGTGACGGGATGTCGCGGAGCTTCCAGCGGGAGTGAACAGCTTTACTCTGGGTCGTCGTGAGTAAAAGACAGAACGGCGTATGTTTCATACTATCGTTCACAGAGTCCACTTGATCACTTTTCTTTGCTTCCGACCACATATCCTCGTTGCGTGACAACGAGACTGGAAGTCAGGCATCAATTACGAGCAAGGACTGGGCGAGGATAGATCCGGTTTACACCGTGAATCGTCGGCCTTGTCCCACGATCGAATACCTCTGGCTTTATGATGGCATGTCACTCCTGTGGGACCTGAGCTGCAACTCCATGAACTCCATACCTTAGCTACGACGACTACCGCGAGAGTTACCTGATACACCTTACGCATGAAGAAGCCAGGCCATGGAACAGCAACAAAGCTGCATCTACGGTCTACGTATCTCCGCGCCTGATGGTCGACCGACGGACCAAGTCAACACTGCCCACGAGTCATTCCTTCCTTCCACATCCCATGCACAACCCAACCCGAACCAAGCTGTCATCGCGATTGATCATCCACTCAGCTTGCATATCTGGCTCATCACCAAGACTTGTGGAGGTGCGGCCACGCGGCCACGCGATCGCGATGAACGACGCCCTGGTGACTTGCGTGTAATGGTCTCCGCACGCACAGTACAATCTCGTCTCCAAAGGCTCGTCTCAGTCTGGCCTTTCGCCATCAGTCGTCTGAGGGGAGACCATTGTGTATCGACATGAGCTGCAGACCACGGCGTGAGCTCCGCTTCCGTTCACAGGCAACGTTCAAGACCGCAGAGGTGCCTTCGGTCGAAGCATTCAAGCAATCCTTCAATGCCGCTCCATGAGATGTTCTGAATTGGGAAGATGCATAAACGAACACACCAGCCAGCTGCATGTACGCCATTGATGACAAGCAGGTACCTTTCGCCGCAGCGCCGCAGCCTGCAGGTCATCGTGCCGCCGTGCCTTCACTGTCGGCGAGGGGTGTGGTTGCTTTCAGGAGGATGGGACATGTGATACGCAGGCTCGGGTGGGGTCCAAAATCAAGGTTTGAAGCTATTGGAGGTATTCTGAAATGTATACTGCGTGGCTGTGTTGGTCGTTCGTTCTCGGAGAGCTGTACGAGTTCTTCTGCTGCTTTCCTCTTTCTGCGTCCATTCGTCCGCGATGGATCTACCACCGACATGCTTTGGTCTGCCCGATGGGAACTTGGGATTCTCCTCGCTTGGAGAGGCAGACGCCACCCGGGTTTGCGTCGATGCCCAAACGACTCCACTCTGCTCGTTCTGGCTCCTGATCGCCACAAAGATGAGGCTCCAAGCGAGTTGCTCGACCGGTCGGGCGATTCGTACACACCAACCAATGGTCTGATGAGGTATGAAGGCTCTCAAAGGTATCTGTGCCCTGAACGAGGTGCTCGCAAGTGTCGCCCTTGAGCTCTGCGAGGTCAGACTCATATACGCTATAGCGACGAAGGCGGATGAATCGTAAAGTCGTTGTCGGTCGTAGGCAAAACGTCGTGAGTTCATCTTCAGGTCTGGCCAGTGCACACCATAGCCGTGGCTGCAACCATACTCCTCCAGCAAGTTCCGGGACGGCCAATTCCTTCGCTTCGGCGTCATTCCTCCCATGTCCGAAGTTAAGCCATCGGTGCTTCTTCTCATTCATCCAACTGCTCCACTCCCGCTGGTAGTCGTCGAAGAAGAAGCAGGCGTCGAAACTGTCGAGGGTTCCTTTATCTCCACCGGAGCCGGCGGCGGCCTCCACCAGCAACCATCCCGGAAATTTACGATGCCACGAAGGTAGTCATAAACGGCTGTTTCCCGTTCAACAGCAATCCAGTACCATTCTTCCGCTATGGCCAATTGTTCCTCTGGCGAAAATCCTTTCTGCTGGAGTTGGGGATAGTATTGTCGTTCGGAGACCGGGTAGACGTAGCCTCCTAGGTAGCTGAGTAGACACGGAAAGCAGAGGCATAGATTTCCGTCCTCCATCGTTCTTGGGTCGTTCATGGGAAGGTCAAGTGTTATTGAATTGGCAGGAGGTCGATCTGCCGTCCGGACATGGCATGTAGAATACCAGCATCGATGGAGCACATCCGCATCTCCAGCAGAGCAACGAGAAGGACGAAAGGCGAAGGATGAAGATGTGAGAATGAAACAAACAACCAACAGAGCTGGCGTGTATCACCATTATACTTCGGGAAAATAGCGTTACTCATCCTGCAAGGGTGCATCGGCGCATGGGTGCATGTGCATTGCCTCTTAGCTGCGTGGCCTGCAGGCGCTGAGACTGAGAGTGAGACTAGACCCAGTGCGGCGGCATGGGCAGAGAGGGCCAGTAACAAATCATCGATGTCCTTTGCCTGCCGACGGGCTCGCCAGATGGAAAGCGGGACGACATTGCGGGACGACATTTTACCGATGGTGGGAGAGTACGCCGACCCAACTTGCAGACCGTGGAGCTCGTTCGGTGCGATCAGTGTGCAGCATATGGTCAGCCTGCGGTACTTTCCATTGATGACCGGCACAATTGCGTGGCAGCATTCTTCTTCGCTCTTAGTAGGCCTCCACACAGTTGCGGCACGATGTCTCCTTCCATCCTTGCCAAATGTCATGTGGCCCGATAGGTTGTCTGCAATTCCCAACCCTGGCGGCCAGCGATCGCCAACCCTGCGAGAACGTCGAATCCATCCGCCTGCATCTCAGGATTCTCAGCCCTAGGGGGGGTGTTCCCCGAAGCCATATGAAAGACCAGAGTGCAGTCGGCCCAGTCGGGGCGAAGATCTGTCAAGTCACTCAAGTGACGCGTGATGAGACTCGAGTTTGTCGATGTGTATCTCTTTCATCAATTCTCTGGGATGCTTGAGATCTCCCCATCCCGCTGAAAATGGAATGGAGGCTCGTAAGTCGTATAGGCAACATCAGGATGCAAATTTGAAGAAGGAAGACGCCTCTCGCACGATCGAATTGATGCCCATTCCTCTCCTTGCTGATGGGAGCCTTGTCGTCGCATTATTTCAGCCTCCACTGTCCTTCGATGCACTTCCAATCGGCGGGCCTCCCGCAAGCCTAAAGCACGGCAAATGAACATGGAACAAGGATTCTTGCATGCGAAAGGATTCACCCGGGATTGTTCACTCCAGCCTTTGCTACCTCCTACTCAAGACAGAGGACATTGGCGAGGCGGCTGCAACGTTCTTGTCGTGCAGCCTCGCCAATGTCCCCAGCTCGTGCTCGTCGTCGAGCAAGCAATAGGACTAGCAGATACAATCGACAGCATGAGCGGAGAGGATTCGCAATGATCGAAACATCACAGTAGAAGACGCACTGGCATGAAACAAATCTAGCCATTGCAAGAATGCAGGTTCTCGAAATCCGATTGGCTCGCGCAAGGAGTCTGGGCAAAGATAGACCGGTGATTGGCTTCCGCTACACCACCATTTCAGTCACGAAAAAGTTGCCTTGAAGGTCAAGGGGTGCACTAATAAGTACAGTGACAACCTGAGAGGCGTCTGCTTACGCCATAAACGCCGTTGTCTTGCCCGATGTATACCTGTTTTTGTGTTTACGCCGTCATCGCTACTTTTTGACATGCGGTCCCAGATGCCTTGTGCCCAAAAGGTTTGAGATGAGATTCGAGCGGCTGCCCCTTCGCATATGCGAAAGTGCCGAGCCAAGATGGGAGGGGTGTACGAGGGGGGTTGTTTGGAGTTCATCAAGGCGATTACATGATGATCGCCGGAGCTGCAGGCTGTGTGTTAGTGTCTCACTTCTTACGTGACGCAAGTTATGGTACTTACTGTCGACGTTGGCCTTGATGCTCTTGTGAGGAAGCACTGAAGCACCGTTGCAGTAGATCTCGTCGCCAATCGTCACATCGTCACCAAGCACCGACACATTTTCCATTCGTGCCCACCGGCCGACAGTGCTGTTCCATCCGACAATCGTGCTCTTGATCCAGGCATGCTCCTTCACTTTGCTACCCGCCAAGAGCACACATCTTTGAAGACGCACGCCATCACCGACAACGACATTTGGTCCAATGGTAACGTTGGGTCCGATCTTGCAATTCTGGCCAATGGTCGCAGAAGGATCGATCATGACATTACCGCCGTAGACATACGACTCGCTGGTCGGGGTGAGGAGCTTGCTGCCCTTCTTCGTAAGGGAGGAGAGGTAGAGGCAGGTCCCGCTGAGGAAATCCTTGGGCTGACCAACATCCATCCAGAAACCCTCCAGGTCGAACGAATGAAGCTGACCGTCCTTGACAATGGCTGGGAACGTCTCCTGCTCGATCGAAGTCGGGCGAAGCTCAATGCGGCTCAAGACTGATGGATTGAGGATGTAGATACCGGCGTTGATGCG
Organism: Zymoseptoria passerinii SP63; assembly: GCA_000223825.2. Lineage (NCBI taxonomy): Eukaryota > Fungi > Ascomycota > Dothideomycetes > Mycosphaerellales > Mycosphaerellaceae > Zymoseptoria > Zymoseptoria passerinii. Next base: position 13,481 of record AFIY01001038.1, on the reverse strand, counting down.
GTTGCCGACGAACTCGATCGGCTTCTCGACGAACCGGTCAATGCGCGATGGGTGATCTGGCTTGTGCACAACCACACCGTACTTTGACGGCTCCTCGACCTTGGTCACGACGATTGTACCCTCTTGGCCATGTGCATTGTGGAATTGCGCGAGCTCTTGGAAGGGGAAATCACAGATGACATCCGAGTTCAGCACGAAGAATGGCGAATCGTCCTTGCCCAAAATCTTCTCCGCCAGTTTCAGAGGACCAGCCGTGCCGAGTGGCTCAGTCTCCACCGAGTATGTAATTTTGATGTTGTAGATTTCCTCGTACTTCTTGAGCGCGGCAGTCATCATTTCGGGTCGGTAGTTCACGGCGAGAACAATGTCGGTCACGCCGGCGGCGGCGAGGGCTTCGATTTGGTGGAGGATCATGGGACGGTTGCCGAACTCGACCAAAGGCTTGGGGAGAGTCAGGGTCAGAGGACGAAGACGCGTGCCGAAGCCGCCGACGAGAATGAGAGCTGTGACTGTCGTGAGCCACTGCCATTGCAATCGCGCGCCGCATGCCTGGCGGTGCTGTACGAACCCTTCATGGTGAGTGGTGACGGTGGTTGTAGTGGGAGTTGCGGTGAAGTCTCGAGTCCTGGGGAACGGCCGGGGTGTCTTGAAGCGAAAGTGTAGAGACCTTGCGATGGAGTACAAGGTCAAGCTGCAGGCGGCAAAAGTATCACACGGTGTTGTTGGAGATGTGTAGCGGTCGAAGAACTTATCAGGAGTACTTTCGGGACGCGCGCGAAGACCACGTCTTTCGGAATCGGTGGGGTTAATAAGGCGCTAAAACAGGATGCTGAAATGACCACAACTTCGCGAGCAACAAGCCCTCTTCTTTATTATTACAAGGTCTATTTGTCGCCCTACTGCTGCCCAAAAATTCCGATACTTTTGCAAACGATGCGCAAGAAGATACTCTCTCGTTCTATCGAGTTGGAACCGGGATAGATGCAGTACGCTGTGCTTATTAGATGCAAGTGAAAACCGCCGAATGATCCGCTTATCATTCTGTCGGTCCAGAGGCTGAATTCCTCCCCGGAACCCTGCCAATGACCCTCATGTTCTTGCAACATCATGCCCACGACATTTACCGCCATTCATGATGACAACCTCATCTGTGTGGGTTGTTGAAGGCTACGAGCCAGCACGTAGCAGACGTTCAAGTCTCGACACGGCAACAACATTTGGCGATCCTTGCTCCGGACGATAGAACTAACGGCTCGCATCCGTCTTGATGCACCACGAAAACGGAGACGGCCAGCTCCTGCTATAACAACGTATACGTTGATTGAGTGTCAAATCCTCACAGGCACGACATAGAACCGTCACTCGTGTGCGATGTCTCGCATGTCAGGGTAATTCGAGACCGAGACATCGTTCTACTAGTGCTGCCGACACCGTCCAGGATCAGTCTAGGGACTGTCGCTATCCCATGTCTATCTCCGCGCACGACCGCTGATGGCTAAGGCACCTGACGAGAGACGCGTGCGCTAACACCATGCAACACAGAACTGCTTCTCACTCGACGTCACCCTCACCCCGGCGATGGTGACTTGCGCGAACAACGCCGCCTGAGACCATTCACTTGACGTGAGACATCTCGTCTCACATTTCGATCGTCTTCTTTCATACTCGCTGGCTCAAATGGGACGACACGGGAGCCGGCACCATCGCGAGATTTTGTTTTCGGTCGCCAGTAACAGCCATCGGAATCCACCACCGCACCGGACATGGGCGCAGCAGAGTCCAAAACTCTACAGAAGGAGACGGAGGTGGGAAGCCAACTTCCTGATTCTGAATTCTCGCGCACACGCCAGGCGTTCGCTGTCTCCGAGGACGCTGCTCAGCGTGCTGCAGGTCTAAAGCGCCGCACAGATGGAAGCTTGTCACCGGGACGGGGCATTAAGAAGCAGAGGCTGTCAAGAAGGCCCAAGACCACGGACGATCCCGATCAGCGCCAGTCTGGGATCCGAGTCAATTCACACTCGGGCGCAAGTGAAATGATATCAATCCGTCCTTCATGGGATATTGGAGTTCATCCGGCAGAGCTTCGCGAACCACGCCAGGATGGAAGTTGCGAGTTTGCCATTGAGACATCCGGACAAACAACAGTGCAATCAGGTTTGCCAGCACAGCAGCCCCTAGCAGCTAGCGATGGTGAGGATAGCCATCTTTGTAGCAGCACAGAGCTTGATGGAGCTGTCATGACGATGCCGGATCTCGACAGTCAGCTGGCCGAAATATCGACCGAGTTGCGGACAGCACTGGTGTCGCTGCGTGAACCGGAAGACTCGATGGTAGGGTGGAAGGTCGCACCAGCAGCCACTCTGCCCGAAACGCAACGTCAAACCAATCAGTTGATTGTCCGGCGTGTGATCGAGGCATTGCGTGGCGTACATCTTACCCCAACTCTCTCAGCAGCTAGTCTGGAGAAGTCTACAACGACGGTACAAGACTACACGCTACCAGGAGAGATCAAGCATTTTTTCGAGAACGTGGGAAGTCGCCCATTCAGCAGAAGACAGGTTCCAGAGCCCGAGCAAGAGGCGGCTGAACTCAGCAACATCACAGACCCGCGACCTACCAAGCGGCGACACTTCGACGGGCAGGCCGGCAGTGGGAGGCAGCACAAACGACGGCGAAGAAGCGTACACGTCGACCAGTATCCAGGGCAATTTACCGGGCGACTACGAAGGTTGACTGGCTTGTGGAGGAAGGACGGCTGGAGGAACATCTTAACAGTATAGCCAAGCTGGTCACATACAGTCAATTTTTTCCGTCGGGCGTTGTGTTCATAGATGAGTCGATGCGGTGCACAATTGTCAGGATCTGCGTGCATTGAACGAAGGCGTGGTCACGAAAATCACACACGGTCATATCATTGCGGAATCGAAACGTGCGGCGGGCTTCCGCCCGAGGTAGTTCCGCTTCCGCGAACAACCTTAGGGTTAGCATTTCGTATAACCTTCCACTTTTGGGAACTTCCTTCTTTTTGCACAATCACCATCAATCATGGAGACCTCATCTATCACCAATGGTGATGCTAAGCATGGCGATGGAAAGCTCGATCAGCGAGTCATCCCTCCTTTGGGCATGACCGGCCAACAATTCCAACAAGCTGCGACGTCCGTCATCAATGACATTGAACAGTACTACTCGACTCTCGCGGATCGAACGGTCGTCTCCGAAGTCGCACCAGGCTATCTGCAAAAGCTTCTTCCGACGTCTCCCCCGGAACAAGGCGAGTCATGGCAAGACATCGAGAAAGACATCGAACGGACCATCATGCCGGGAATCACGCATTGGCAGAGTCCCAAATTCATGGCCTTCTTCGCCGCGAGCAGTACATACCCCGGAATCTTGGGCGAAATTTGGAGCGCGGCATTAACAGCGCCGGCATTCAACTGGATCTGCTCGCCGGCCGTGACAGAATTGGAGACGATTGTCATGGACTGGATGGCGCAGACTCTAGCGCTCCCAGAAGGTTTCCATTCCAAGGGCACCGGCGGCGGTGTCATTCAAGGCTCGGCGTCGGAAGCTATCGTTACGGTCGTGGTGGCTGCACGTGAGCGATACGTCCGAAGACAGATCGCACGGGAGGGTTTGACGGACCCCGAGGACATCGAAGACCGGTCCGCGGAGCTGCGGTCGAAACTGGTCTGTCTTGCTTCCGATCAGACGCACTCTTCGACACAGAAAGCGTCGAGCATCGCAGGTACTCGCTTCCGCAGTATTCCAACCCGACACGGAGATGCGTATGCCCTCAAAGGCCGAGACGTCCGTCAGAAGATCGAAGAGCTGAAGGCGAAGGGTCTGCACCCTTGCTATCTTACTGCCTCCATTGGTGCGACTCCGACCTGTGCTGTCGATGACTTTGAATCCATCGCCGAAGTGGCGCGAGACTATCCCGACATATGGATCCATTGTGATGCCGCATGGTCTGGGGCAGCCCTTATCCTCCCAGAGTACCAATATCTCTCTCGACAGATGACGTTCGTCGACTCCTTCAACTTCAACATGCACAAGTGGTTGTTGACGAATTTCGACGCTTCTTGCTTATTCGTCCAAAAGCGAAGGGATCTCACTGACACTCTGTCAATCACGCCTGCATACCTCAAAAACGACTTCACGGACGGCGGCTTGGTCACCGACTACCGAGATTGGCAAATTCCTCTTGGCCGCCGGTTCCGCGCGCTGAAGATGTGGTTCGTGATTCGGACCTGGGGCGTGCAAGGCCTGCAAGAGCACATCCGGCACCACATTCGTCTGGGCAATTTCTTCGCAGAGCTCGTCGTCTCGCGTAGAGACCTCTTCAGTATCCTCGCGCCTCCCGACTTTGCGCTCACCGTTCTCACGGTCAATCCGCACATGTGGAAGAACCTTCAGCTCTCACGCACAGCGACCGGTGGCGGCGACCCACGGCCTGATCAGGACGCCGACAAGCCGGTAGATGGACAGGCTGATGATCCGACGCTGAAGGCTGCGAACGAGGTGACAAAGGAGGTCTTCACTTTGATCGACCAGAAGAAGGAGTTCTTCTTGACTTCGACCGTTGTCGGTGGCGTGTACGCGATTCGAGTAGTATCGGCAAATCCGTTGGCAGAGGAAAAGTATTTGAGGCAGGTGTTTGAAGATTTGGTCAATGCAACTGAGGAGGTTTTGGCGAAGCATTTAAGCTAAGTGGGAAGCAGTGAGAACGGCCTCTAGGCTTGATGCCATGCTGATATTTGCATAGATGAGATTTCTGATATGTGAATAGATGTGGTTGTACAGACTACAGAACAAAGAGCTGATCTCAATGGTCCAGTAACGTTGTCACGGTCTTGAGTATGTGATCGTGAGTGTTGGAAGTGGTGTACCGTGTGGGGGCAGATCTCATTCACTTCACTGGAAACGAATGTCCCGGCCAATGAGGGCCGGACGTGTCAGGATACCCATGCTCGCTGCGCATGCAGGTGAGCTGCTAGACTGCCCTCGTGTCACTTTGTTCAAATCCATTTTGCTTCAGTTCAATTCAGTTTCGACACAAACCCGACAACACCCGACTTCCTCCTCCAGATCGGTCACACGTTTCTTGCCCAGTCAACAAGCATTGCCGTCACGACAGCGCAGACATGTCTGAACCATCAGAGCCCGGGCCACTCACGTCTGAACCAAGAGTCGAGAACAGCGTCCATGATCCAGCCAGGTGTGTGAAGATGAGCGACCCGACCGTCGAAGCCAGCACAGTCCCTCCCATGGTTCAGCCAATGTCAGCATTACTTCCCAGCGGCGAGGAACAACCCTACGCAGCAGTGATCACCTCCAAACGCACCGCGCCTGTCACAACCGTCTGGTGCCCTCCCAAAGTGTAAGTCATCTCATGCTTCCGCTCTCCTTCCAATCACCGAGACTAACCAACAACTCCACCAGAGAACCCAGAGACGAACGCCGCCTCGTCACCTTTGTCCTGGGCAGAAACTACCGCGTCGGCGCGAAATACCGCATCGCCATGTCCACCATCCAAACCTACACCGATATCTTCGACCATTGCTTCTCCACGTCGTTCGGTGAGATCGATCTGATGCGCGACTCACCCTCCGTCTTCGGCCACATCAAACACTACCTGGAACACGGCAATTGGTTCAACTTCCCACCCGCGCTTCAGCACCTTCCCGAAGGTCCGACCATTCCCTTTGAAGAAATCGTCGAAATCTACCTCTTCGCTCTCCACCGAGACATGCCCGCCATCCAGAACGCCGCAGTCGACCTTTTCGCGAACAGGGTGAAGTACGCGCAAGAGCTGCCAGATCATCACACAGTCTACCGCATCTGGACCACGACGCCACCGGGCGCCGCACTGCGGTGTCTGCTCATCGATCTGGTGCGGGAAATGTGGATCCCCGAGCTGCACTGTGATCCTATGTGGGGTCTCTTGGTGGGAGGAATGTCGGATATATGGCCAGCTCTGATGCACTTCATAGATTCTCTTGTCATCGGTCACCATGGCAAGACGATCCGGGTGAGTGATCGCATGTGGCGCCGAGTCTTGGGTTGCACTTGGCATGTGCATGCCCCAGGCGAGTGGTGCGATCACTCGGATGAGATGAGGTTGGGGGAGGAAGGGCCTGGGGATGGGGAGGTGGTGCGTGGAGAGGTGCCAATCATGGGTCAGTTGGTCCGCTTGACTTCTGAGTAAGAGTGGGTGCGGCGTCTGTTTTCCTTGCGATTTGTCTTGAGAGGAAGAGATGAGCGAGACGTGGGACGTCGACGGCCGCAGGTATCTCTTGTCGCTGGCGATCGACTGAACAGAAACATAATGCGAACGAGTCTAGTCTTCTGCCTACCAATCGAGCAGATGCTGCGACTTTCTCTCGTTACTCTCTTCGATGTCATCACGACCCTGACGGAGTAGGCATTCGTGCTTCGTTCTCTGGCACTTGAGTTTGCTGAAATGGTTGGACTGCGCTTGGAAACTAGGTACGAAATGCGCATCTCGCCGCCTTCCCTCTTACCCTTCCTTTCCCTCTCCCTCCTTGCCTTCGGAGACCTACACCACCCGTTCGCACTCATTCAAAGCCGATTCCAATTCCAGAGTCCTCACTGGTCCGTCCTGCGGCCAGCTTACAAATAATGGCCGCCCGCACGTGAATTCGCTGCATTTTCGTGAAGCTCGGACGGCGCGTCAAAACCAGCGCCACATCACACTTGACAGTTAGCACCCTTCTGGCCACCTCCTGTTCGGTCACAAGTATGCCCTTCGGTGTTGCATCGGAGGTCCTGCGGTTGCGGACATGATCGTCAGCAAGAACTTAACACGACGACGCCATTGTGTAGCGCAAGGTCGCCAAGGGAAGGGCCGTATAGCACGTACCGGAGAACAGCCCACTGTCTGCCCAAAGGGGCCATTGCAGTCCCCGAAACTGTTGACAGTATTTTTAGTGCAAGTCCGGTGGATTGTTAGCGAAACCGGGAATGCTTCCGAGCGAGTTTGCTTGTGCGTTTTGGGGTGGTCGCAGCGCAAGCTGTAGGAAGGACTAACCCATTGTTGGGCGACGCAGGCCGAAGCCGTAGCGAGGATGACAGCGAGCTTGGAAAATTGCATTGTTGGTGCTCTTTGGTTGTTGACGTTGATTGAGGGCTGGTGTGATGGTTCCTGAGAGGAGGAACTCCGTGAGCGCAGTCGACTTTCTTCACGGTGGGAAGGCCGGATTAACGCGGCTTCTTGGTCCATGCTGGTGATGTCAGAGCAGGGAATACGAATCGAGCGCTTGGTGATACCATGTGGGATCGTCCGAATTCTACAGGCTTACGGGAATGGATCTGCTCGGATGCCTGAACATGGTCTTCCTGGCCTACCGGCTATGGGCTCCAAAGACCACGAACAGCGCCGGATGTTCCCTGAAGAGAGTACAGACGTGTGACAACGGAGCAGGCTGAGCCTGGAGAGGTGGGAGGAGGTATTGAGGTCAATCGACCACGGCGAGGAAAACGACAGTTGCGGACCAGTGTTGCCTAGGACAGGTCCACAGCTGTCGTTGACCGGGGAGATAAAGGTCTTCGTGGGACCTGTCTTGGAGAAGTCAACATCATCACAACAGTACCCAGCTCATCATTGCACAGACCGCGTACTGCGCACACTTTCGTCAACCAATGGCGCATCATGTGAAGCGATACTGGATCGAACCGAAACTTGTCTTCTGACCTTGCTGGCCAGCTCCCTTTCCAAATTCTGGCTCATCCAGGGACGCCGGATCGCTGCGCCTTACAGTATGTCAGCATGGCCATTGTGGAGGCTGTGGAGGATCAGGTCCGCGGCGAAATCCTAGGTTACCGGCAGTCACACTTCAGCTTTACTGACATGGCGATGGCCTGAGTGGCCGCCGCGTTGAAGCGGTTAGTACGCATTCGACACTCCCAACTGACCTGTCATCACCTGGACGGATCTCAATGGAGAAGCAGCCAGCATTTGTCGGCCGATCTCTCGGTTGTTTGTCTCTACAGCTGAATCGCTTGTGGATGACGGCTTCGTCATTGGAATATTGGTGAGTTTGACCATCAATTACTGCCTCAGTGCAGAATCCGCGGCAGATGTGCATACTCCTTCCATTCAAGGCACCTTGGAACAATACCTCGAAAGACCAATGGATCGATCGCCCATTGAGGTTGTAGGGGCAAAATCGTTTCAACAAGAGCAGTGCAACCCGCGGTGAAGAGTTGTTGATGGGAGCCTGATCAGCAAGAGCCTGCGCAGCAGGACTCTGAGCGGCGAAGAGGACAGGCACTGCGACTCCCGGGCGCATGTAGGGTGGAATCATTAGGGTCCTGCGGCGCGGGCGATTGCAAGTTCTGGGAGGTCGACAGCAGGGTTGCCAATGTCGGCCATTGAAGGAGGTGGATTATCTGAACCCGGAACGACGCCGATCCTGGCCGGTGGAGTACCTGAGGCTTCCTGCTCCTTCTTCTCTGCGCCCGCCTTATTCTGAAGCAACTTTGTCTTAGCCGATTGAAAGTGGAGACTCCACCGGGTCACACCGCCACTGAGCGCAAAGTTCCGATGCTGACGGGCTCACAGGAAGTCGAGAGCCTCCTCTGGGGTTTCGTCTCCAGGATCGTCGACAAAGACTGAGAACGTCGGGGTATACTCGTTGGTGATGATATTGCCAACCTTAATCTTGAAGTGGTCGGCAAAAAGGAGTCCGAACCATGCACGTTTCCTATCGACATCTGCAGCTGACAGTTCGCCGTACCACCGACGCTTGAAGTCACACTCCTCGCCTGCGTGGATCTTAGACCTCCCCATCGTCGCTGCGTAGCTGTCGAGGCTACCCGCTTCCATGATGGGATATCAGAAGCTGTGGTGGAGGTGCCACTGGCAGAGCAGTCTGCTTGGGGGGGCCGACGGCTCCATGAGCCCGGAGATCCACAACAGAGGCACGAGACGCTCGACGGTAGTTCCGAGCAACGGGTGTTGTTTGAACGAGTGTTCTTGCCACAGGTGTTGATATGGCATGTTCAATGCGTGTTGGACCATGCTCGCATACTCCTCGGTAGCTTCCCTTCCGCGGCAGCCGCCTCAGCCAGGACTATCGCTCCAAAACTTGGCCCGCTGCATCGCCGGCGTCGTGTAGGGCCCCGCAAGACATTCTTGAAGCGTTTCGGACATTTACCAGGCTGCATGATGTCCTATCACTCGACTCGAGCTCGAAACGTATCGTCACAGCGCTCGAACGAACGGTATATGCCGATTGCAACCAGATCCTTGAGAGGATAGGCGCGCTCGCCATCGCATCTACCCTCGATGAGTGTAATGAGGCGAAGATTGAGCCCGCTGAAAATAAAACGCTGCTTGGGCTTTGGTCTCCCAGTCCGGAAGTGCTCAGGTTTGCACCGTATGCGCCGCCAGCTTTGTTCAGGCAGGAGGACAACTGTCGAAGCAATTGCGGCCTCGCCAGGACAAATCTTGGCTCGAACAAAATCAGTATGCTGCGACGGCGAGTGATTTGGCTTGACACCACGAGACGTGCGTATTTGGCTGGAAGCCCATATGAGCAGCCTCGTTGCTTCTGCAATTGCTTCAGCGCTCGCATATTGCAGCCACTGCAGTTTGTTGTCTCGAGCGGAAAACAGGAGGTTTCGGACATGCAGACGGGGTCACACTGCGAAAATTTGCTGGAGTGGTCGATTCGCTCGAGCCCTGACCCATCGCAACGTTTCGACCAAGCCATGCGCTTGCAAAACCAGTGAACTCCACTCGCTGAGTACTTCCAACCTCGAGGTGCCATCCGCGTTTGAGGGCTGTGAGCCAACCGTCCGCGGACGGCCACAATCCGCCGTATTTGCTTGCCTTGCCCCCAGGCTGATATGCCACAACGCGTCGCTCGTGATTTTTCTCAAGAAGACCACCTTAGTGTAGACTGGAGCGCCAACTCATCTGGCCAAATTCAGTCGGCCCGGCCGGATCGCGCCGTACGAGGCACTCGAGTCGAGAATGAAATCGGGAGCCTGGAGCGCACTGAAGAGAGCCATCTCCCGTAGAACTCCATCCTGGACTGCCGCTTCTCACCTCTCTGGGGCCAGCCTGATACCTCCGTCTCTGATCATCCTTCTGGGGAGCATTGTACCATGTTCGACATCGTATTCCCACTATAGTCCGCAGCGATCAGGAAAAGGTTAAATGGTTGCAGGGGACCCTCCATGAGCCAACGGGCAGGCGGACCAGGAAGACCATCTTGAAGATGAAGTTTAACACTTGTCACTGACCAGTCAAAACCCTGCGCGTCCCTTTCCGGCACCTGCCCGAGTTCAGAAACAGCCTCTTCAGGCATCCGGGAAGTTCCTCAAGTCTACGTGGATACACCTCAAGCCTGTAAACCCAATAACGGTTTTACGGACCCACGTGAGAATGGGCTCATGGGTTTCCCGTGCTCCAGCATGGACCAAGGGGCTGGGACGTGCGACCTCCCTATATCCCTCGAACGCCCACTGCGCTCACCGTCCCTCTCTCATTCTTTCCATCCACGCAAAACCACCATCCAGCCTCTCAAACGACACCAACGATGCAATTCTCCAAGCTCGCCGTCGTCCTCTCTCTGGCTTCCGCCTCTATCGCAGAACCCGTCACAGCATGGGTTAGTTCATCCCACAACAGGCGCGGCCACTGACCTAACCCCATGCGCGTTCTCGCTGACGAAGCGCCAGGGCTGTGACAATACCGTTTCATATAAACCTGGCGCCTGCTTTGGCTTCACAAAAACGGGTTACACCGTCGTACTTTGCTCAAAGGTACGCGCCTTCGGCCTTGTTCTTCGACACATCGTGCTACCGTGTCGTGTCGGCGAGAAGTTTGTAGCTGACGATGGTGTCTCCAAAACCGCAGAACTTCCCGTGCCCAAAAAATTGGGCCCCGTGCAATCCATCCAAAGGAGACGGCTACGGAGCGAATTGCCAGACCGCATGAACGTGGGAAGAGAAGAGAATGTGCGGACAGCGGTGGGATGTTGCGCTGATATCGATGGACGGATCGGAGGAGGGTCCGATCTGCGTGGAGAGAGGTCCTCGTTGGTGGATCAGAGCCATGGGCGCTAACAGCATGTGAGCAAGGCCATGTAGCACTGCAAAGAAGCTGCTCGGAGCAGCTCCGCTCGAATTTGCGTGAAGAATCTCATGAATTCCACATCGCCGCGTGCAGGGTCGCGCACCTGTGCAGACCGCGGCTTCGGTAGTCACCGGGATTGACGTGCTCTCGTCCGTCATCCCGTCTTGCCAATACAGTGTCTGGAACTGACTGGGCTGGCTCAGCAGACCATCGATCCCATACTCGTCAGCACTGGTGCACCTGCTGCATCGCGACCGACCTGTCCCCGAGGAACTGCTCTCTTGCTTTATCCAGGTGGATGGATTCCAACCAGAACATCATCGATCGAGTTGGCGATCGTCCTCTGACCTTGCTAGCGAGCACTCTTTTGTCTGGAGCCAAGTCCAGGGCCACTGAGCGAACATGCAAATGCCGCAACCCACAGCCTTCACTGATCCTCATCAAAGTCGTCGAATGGCCAATGAGCCCGAATCGTCTCCCTCTCAGCTTCATCCTCTGCATCGCGCAAAGCAATCTGCTTCATCTCGTCGGCTCGAGCCACAGCACCCTCATAGTCCTCGCATGACACCCAACCGTCCGAAGTGACGCCAATCACATCACGCAGGCTCGACATCTGTCGATCCATTTCCTCCTGCGCTGAGGCTTTCCGCATAATGTCTTCGACTTCATCCTCGCTATAGTCGATGGGACAAGCGATGTTGGGGTCTCCGAAAGTCGACCAGTTTGAGATCAGTTGAGCCAAATCGGCTTTCAACGGCATGCTATTTCCTTCCCACGGCTCGGCGGCGTGCTGGTAGATTTTTCTTCGGAACAGTCCGCGATCATGGGTCAGGGCTTTCCAGTGCACCTCCAGCTTCGTGGCGGTCGCTGCAACATAATAATAATGAGTGTGCCGGCGTCGATAGAGCTCCAAGTCCTTGCGATAGTCATCCTCGTCCAGATCGTCGGCACTGGGTGATTCCGGCTTCTGCAATTCTTCCGACTGTGGATCGCCGTAGTTCTGAAAGAATTTGGGAATGCCGGCATGGAGGAACAGTGGAAGCACAGAAGTATGCTGCCAATCGATGATGCCGGTGATCTTGTAGTCGTTGTCGACGAAGATGTTGTTCGGGGTCAAGTCTGGGTGTCTGAGGATCTAGGGGCAAAGGCAGGTCAGCGTTCTGTCGATGCAGATCTGCACGTGGCAGCGCGATCAGTTGCCATGCTTGTTATACTCACCGGTTTGTGAAGCCAAACCTCGCTCGGCAAGAGGAAGGGCGCGACTTTGAGGTAGGCCCTAAGTGCGCGCAAATGTTCCTCTGGATCTGTCCTCTGATAGCCAAACATCTCGCGATACTCACGATCAAACGGCAGTCGCGCTCTGCCATACGTGCGCAGCCACATAGCCTCTTTTTCAGCGGCACATTCAAGAACGGCGAGGGGTGTAGTACCTATAACGAGCGAAATCGGTGCTCCACCGTGGCCACAGACTGACACCTCAACACTTACTTGGGCCTCTTTCGAGGTCGACGTGAGTTCTCGTCCCGAACCAGTGCTCGAGAGAAACATCCGGTCCGATACAGAACTTGCCACTCTGTTGCTCAATTTGCACGGAATGAGATTGGTCCGGCAGAATCCTGTTCTTGAAAATGCTCCCATATGCAGGAAGAGGAACATTGAAGAGCTTAACTTCTTAATCTACAATCTCGCCCAAGATCTTGACACGCTGCGAATCTGAGAGATCAAACCAGATATCTGCGAGGCATCGACCGGACACCTTTTCCATCAGGATATACTCCGAGCCGACGGGTTTGCTGGAATCAGACGAGTACCCGTACACCGTCGGTGTTGGAATACCATGGCTGTGAACGAGGTTCATAGTAGCAACTTCGCTGGCGGTAGCGAGGCGTTTGGGCTGAGTCGATGGATACGGCAGTCGTGCAATGACTTGCAGGCCGTCTCGCAGTGTGACTTCAACGACTCGGTTGAACCCCCCTTCTGCCAGCTTGATGATGGATATGATATCTTCCTCGCACCGATGCACGGAGCGTGCTGCAGCAGTGCGTAGAGCAGCGATGTCAAAGTGCAGATATCTTTCCTCCAGCCTTTTGCTCTCGTTATAGCTGGTGTTCGGTCAGTCAGAAGCCCGCGGTCTGTTCGAGTCAAACCTACAGCCATCTTCCAGACGTATAGCGAAAGGCGTCGTCTGCTCGGTATGCCATATTAGCACAACGGCGCAACCGGTGCTGAGATCGGGACTGCGCGAACGATGCCAGTGAGAATCGACGCCCTTGCCGCTGCGAGGCAAGATTGAGTCGCCAGCAGATTTTCATGGCTGATTCGACCTGGACCATCACCTGGCATGTTGGGATTTGGAATGCAGCCGAAGTTT
>AFIY01001040.1:0-93350 GCA_000223825.2 Zymoseptoria passerinii SP63 | reverse complement strand
TATACGCTATTTAACCGTAACAAACGCGATAGTATATTCGGAGTAAATATCCGTAAAACTCCGCTCGAAACCCGAGCCATGGCACTATGCCGGTGAACACCGGTAGCTATGGCACCATGCCGGTCAATTAACGGCGTTGCTTTTCGACTGTATGCTCGGGAGAGACTCCTGTGGGCTTTGTCGGGTTTTCCAGCACTTGACTGCGGCGCAACATCAACGCCATTCATGATGAAAATACATTTGCAAGACCGCACAACTCGCGGAGTTCCGGCATGTTCAATGGGATGATTTGCTAGTATGCAGTGAAGGTATATTCAAGCTTTCTGATCACGCAACCAATGCGCAATATGTTGCAGACCCTCCTTAGCTCCAGCTGACGTGCGCCTCACCACTAGTGCCATTTAGCATCAGTACCGGGTAGGCCATCAGAAAGGTAACTGGCCCGAGGAGCGGATTCAAAGCGTACGCTTGAATCGAATGGAAGACGTAGTGGTATCCCAATTGTCGAACCAAACATCTCATCAGATCATTGTACGGTACGAGGGATCGACCAGGAGTGCTGATTCCGACCACCGTTCGCAACTACCCCGAGAACGGAGAATACGCATTCCCAAATAGGAAGTTGCATCGAGTCAAAAGCTTAACGACATCTCATGATCTCACTCCCGCTACGAAGTACACGCACCTGCGACAGCCGGTAAGTTTCACGCTCGTCAAAACCTCAGGCCTCCCGCCAGCAACCCATGACCAGATAGAACATCACTAGTCGTAAGCATCGTCCGACGCTCCGTGATTCGTGTATTGACCCTTTCACGCTAGACAATGTTTGCCAAGACCAAAGGTGCGATTACCTGTTCTGTGTTGACTGAGTGGCGGAGAAGACAGGCTTTGGAGGGTGTAGATGCTGTTTTTGAGCATGATGGCCGAGAGAAGCTGCCGATCTTTAGTCATGCGGTCTGTGTGGGCAGTAGATTGTGGCGTGCGATGGTTGTTGGAGGCGTGGATCGGGGTTTGCTCGTGTGGTACGATGTTGTGCTTGCGAGGTTGGTTATGGTCATGTCATTAACATGATGCTTTTGAGCAGGTATTTTGTTTTACATGCAAGGCTCCTACCTCCGTTTTCCTGCTCGAACTGCCCACTCCAAGACAGTCAGTTGTCAGCTGTGCAGTGCAATCTGATTAAGGCCATGAGCATATAGGCGTTCTTTCGACTCTTGATCGACACATGGTGTCTTCGTCCTTTTCCTCCTCAGCGACTGCACCTAGTCCAAACGCTCGATCACGATCGCGCTGGCTCCTCCGCCACCGTTGCAGATACCCGCGCATCCAATCTTGGTCTTCTTCTCTCTGAGCACTCCCAGCAGCGTCGTCACGATGCGAGCTCCGCTGGCTCCGAGAGGGTGTCCAAGAGCGACGGCTCCACCGTGAAGGTTGACCTTGTCCTCTGTGATGCCCAACAGCTTCATGTTGGAAAGCGCGACCACGGAGAATGCCTCGTTGATCTCGAAAGCGTCGACGTCTTCCTGCTTGATGCCAGCATGCTTCAAGGCTTTGGGAATGGCAAGTGCAGGTGCGGTCGTGAACTTGGATGGGTTCTGAGCTGCGTCACCCCAGCCGAGGATTTTGGCGATCGGCTTGAGGTTGTGCTGCTTGACGTACGCCTCGCTGGCAAGGACCACGGCAGCAGCACCATCCGAGAGAGGTGACGCATTGGCAGCAGTGACAGTGCCGCCTTCTGGCTTGAACGCCGGTCGAAGCTTGCGGGTTGCCGCCTCGTTGAACTTGCTTGGCTCGTCATCCTTCTCGACGGTTGTGTCTGGCTTGCCCCGAGAGCCTTTGATTGTGACCGGGCTGATTTCCTCTGCGAACCACCCGCTCTCCGCTGCTGCGATCGCCTTCTTGTAGCTGCGAATAGCATACTCGTCTTGCTCTTCCCGTCCAAATCCGTGATCAGATGCACATTCCTCTCCCTGCAGACCCATGTGCTCGTTCTTGTAGGCATCGGTCAGACCGTCCTTGAGGAGGGCGTCTACGAGCTTTTGGTCGCCGAACTTGGCTCCGACGCGCATGTTGGGAAGGTAGTGAGGAGCATTGGACATGCTCTCGGTTCCACCAGCAACAATGACTTCGGCCTCGCCAGTGAGAATCGTAGCAGCTCCCAGAGACATTGCCTTGATCGACGAGGCGCAGACCTTGTTGATCGTGGTTGCGACAGTAGCTTCTGGCAGGCCAGCGTTGATCACGCATTGCCTTGCTGGGTTTTGGCCAAGGTTTGCCGAGATCACATTTCCGAAGAAGACCTCCTCGACCTCCTCCGGTTTGATGCCCGCTCGCTCTACGGCGGACTTGATTGCGTGAGCTCCGAGTTGAATTGCGGTCTGGCTAGAGAGAGAGCCCTGGAACATGCCCACTGGCGTTCTCGTGGCAGAGAGGATGTAGACGGGTTGAGGGGCCATGATTGCGGTGTTGAAGCAGGTGTGTATATTTGAAATCAAGTTCAGTCGTATGAAGTCAGTATATGTGTGAACGATGGTTGAGAGGCCTTCTTCGATATCGTACGAGACCCATCAACCTTTTAAGCTCAACATTATTTACAGGGCAAGCTTGACTGCCGGCGCGGTGGGGCTCAGGGCAAGTCCATCACTCGGAGCTCGAGATGACTAAGCGGGGAAGAAAGAGTTCACGGATTCCGCGCCTCAAGCAATGGAACATTTTTTTGGTAGAGTGCCCTCCAACGACATCACTCCACCTCAGCCTCACGCCAACGCACTCGCCGCCATGGACGACCTTTATGACGAATTTGGAAATTTCATTGGCGAGCCGGAGGAGGACAGCCAAGAGGAAGAGGCGGGAGCATATGATGGCGCGCAATACCTGGATGACGATGAGGAGGAAGCGGCAGGTGGCGCGCCCACAGGACAGGAGTTGATGGACATAGACGATGAGGGTCCGTCGAACGCGGTGGTGCTGCATGAAGACAAGCAATACTATCCCTCGGCGTCGCAAACCTACGGTCCGGATGTCGAGACTTTGGTGCAGGAAGAAGATACGCAGACGCTACAGCAGCCGATCATTGCACCGGTGGAGCACAAAAAGTTCACAGTCGAAGAGGAGGATCTTCCAGAGGTGTACTTTGACCGCGGCTTTCTCACAGACCTGATGAACTTCCCCGAGCAAATACGAAATGTTGCACTTTGCGGACACCTTCATCACGGCAAAACGAGCATCATGGATATGCTTGTGACGCAGACACACAAAATCTCACAGTACATGGAAGGGAAGACAGGGAAAGCCAGAGACGAGCATTTGCGATATACGGACACCCACATTGTGGAGCGGGAACGGGGACTTTCGGTCAAGGCGAGCCCGATGAGTCTGCTCTTGCCAGGAACGAAAGGTAAAAGCCAATTGTTGAACATCATTGATACCCCCGGTCATGTCAACTTTGCGGATGAGGTAGCTGCGTCATTGCGATTGGTGGACGGTGTCGTCCTAGTTGTGGATGTCGTGGAGGGCGTGCAGGTGCAGACCGAGATGGCAATCAAGCACGCAGTCCTAGCAGGATTGCCACTGGTCATGCTCATCAACAAAGTGGATCGCCTGATGCTGGAGCTTAAACTACCACCAAGTGATGCGTACTTCAAGCTCAAGCACGTCGTGGAGGAGGTCAACACATTCATCGAGAACACCATTCCCGGCCGAGGCGAGAAGTTCCGGGTTAGTCCTGAGAAGGGGAATGTCGCATTTGCTTGCAGCAGCATGGAGTGGTGCTTCACACTACCAAGCTTTGCATTGATGTATGCGGAAAGCTATCCGAATGCAGAGTTCGATGTCGGGGACTTCAGTAAGCGGTTATGGGGTGACGTCTACTTCAACCCGCGATCACGGAAATTCACTCGGAAACCAGTGGAGGACCGCGCAAAGAGAAGTTTTGTGCACTTTGTGCTGGAGCCGATCTACAAGCTCTACTCACACACAATCTCTGAGTCGCCAGAGGTACTCAAGAAGACATTGGCAAGTCTCGGAATCACACTCAAGCCGAAGCAGTTGAAAGCGAATGCCAAAGACCTGCTGAAAATGGTTTGTGAGCAATTCTTTGGTCCTGCGACTGGATTCGTGGATATGGTGGTTCAGCACATCCCTTCACCTGTTGAAGGTGCGAAACAGAAGCTGGAGAACTACTACACCGGTCCTGTGGATACAAAGACAGCGACATCCATGCTTGATTGCGACCCGGATGGCCCTCTGATTATTCACATCACCAAATTATTCAGCACTCCGGACGCTCAAGGCTTTCACAGCTTTGGTCGGGTCATGAGCGGGACCGCCAGGCCCGGCCAGCAAGTCAGAGTGCTCGGAGAGAATTACAGCATCGACGACGAGGAAGACATGGTCAACGCAACGATCGACAGCGTTTGGATCGGTGAGAGCAGATACAATGTGCCAGTCTCGGGGGTTCCAGCAGGTAACTTTGTGCTCCTTGGTGGTGTGGACAACTCGATCATGAAGACGGCCACGATCGTTGCGCCAAAACTTCCAGATGGAGAAGAGGCATACATCTTCAAGCCAGTATCCCACTTCTTCGAAAGTGTCTTCAAGGTTGCTGTGGAGCCGATCAATCCTTCTGAGCTCCCAAAGATGCTTGACGGTCTCCGCAAGATCAACAAATCTTATCCACTCATCACGACAAAAGTCGAAGAAAGCGGCGAGCACGTCGTGCTTGGTACTGGAGAGTTGTATATGGATTGTGTCCTGCACGATCTACGACGACTGTATGCACAAATGGAGATCAAGGTTTCGGACCCCGTGACGAGATTCTGCGAGACTTGCGTCGATCAGAGTGCGATGAAGTGCTACGCATTGACGCCGAACAAGAAGAACAAGATCACTTTCGTTGCGGAACCTCTCGACGATGGCATTGCCCAGGACATCGAAACCGGCAGAGTCAGTATCAAGGACCCGGTGCGAAAGGTCGGCAAGTTCTTCGAGGAGCAGTACGGCTA
The DNA here is from genome assembly GCA_000223825.2 of Zymoseptoria passerinii SP63. Taxonomy (NCBI): domain Eukaryota; kingdom Fungi; phylum Ascomycota; class Dothideomycetes; order Mycosphaerellales; family Mycosphaerellaceae; genus Zymoseptoria; species Zymoseptoria passerinii. The sequence goes on along the minus strand of AFIY01001040.1, from coordinate 88,347 downwards.
TGACATTCTTGCGAGTCGCAATATTTGGGCGTTTGGACCGGAGGATAACAGTCCCAACATCTTGCAAAACGACACACTCCCATCAGACGTCGATCAGAAGCTTCTTCGCAGCGTCAAGGACACCATCCGACAAGGCTTCTCGTGGGGAACGCGGGAAGGCCCACTGTGTGAAGAGCCTATCCGGAATGTCAAATTCAAGCTGACCGACATCGACCTCGCCTCCGAGGCCATCTTCCGCGGTGGCGGTCAGATCATTCCTACGGCACGACGAGCGTGCTACTCGTCTTTCCTCATGGCTGGTCCTCGGCTTATGGAGCCAATGTACTCCTGCACAATGCTCGGACCAGCCACCTCCGTCTCAGCGTTGTACACGGTGCTTGCTCGCCGAAGAGGACACGTGCTCAGCGATGCCCCCGTGCCTGGCACTCCTCTTTACTCCGTCAAAGGTCTCATTCCGACGATTGACTCCTTTGGCTTCGAGACCGATCTGCGCATTCACACGCAAGGGCAAGCGACGGTGTCACTCGTCTTCGATCGCTGGAGCATCGTCCCGGGTGATCCGCTGGACAAGAGCATTACGCTCCGCGCGCTTGAGCCGGCGAACGCCCAGGCGACGGCGAGAGATTTCGTGCTGAAGACGAGGAGGAGAAAGGGCCTGAGTGAGGATGTCACAATCAGCAAGTACGTCGAACCAGAGATCATGAGGCAGCTGAGAGAAACGGGTATGCTGGATGGGGCTTGAAGCGGACACGACTCTCGTGAGACATGCGTTCGCACTTGCACTTGCTTGTGTAGAATGGACTCGACCATGACGGAACAGAGCCAGGATAAGGCCGCGCCCTGATTCCGGAACTATGGCTCACCAACGCAGCATGACTCTATTCTCAGAGTGGTTGGAGATGCCACCCAGGATCGACTCGTCACAGCGCCGCTTGCACGTCGCTGGAAGGGGCATGGTAAAGACCGAGCCGCTGATAAGACTTGCATTGGATCAAACCAGGAGCATCGTGCCGAGCGAGATGCAAATCCGGCGAACACGTTCAGTGGCAATGTCTGATGTGCAACACGATGGTGACTGAAGCCATGGACGGCATTGACGAGGCTGGTAGTGGAATCACACGTATCAACCATGTCCTTTCACGTTTAAATCAATAGTCTCTACAGCCTCATAGTTCATCCGCCCTTTTCCGCGCGCAGCGGATACAAGTCTTACCGCATATCCTTTCTACATTGAGGTCGGGATTGCAGATCAAGGCGGTAAGGTACTTCGCGGGGTTTTGTGGAGCAAGCTGGAGAAGACATCACCGCACATTCGTGCTCGTGACGAGCATGAACGCAAGACGGTGGAACTGTGTCCGAAGTCTTCGCTGTAATGCTTTTCCGCGAGCAGATGGGGACTGCAATTTCTTGCATGTTGTTCGCCGCTTCTAACCCCATCCCTCTGATCCTACGTTCGCTAGCTTCTCTGATTCTACATCCAGACGAGGAAGATGGGCATTGTGCGAAGACCTGGTAATCAGGCCGACGAAGCTGTCACCGAGCGGCAATCCGGAGCCTCGCAAGACAAAGAAGCCAGCGTTCATCATGAAATCTCTTCGTCGGACCGGTTCGCGAAGTGGCGACTACCGAAGAGTGGAAGCGGAGACGTTGCTCAGACCTTATTCAACTCTCCGGAAGAAGTTGATGAGCCCATCGATCCGGAGGAAGAGAGGAAAGTTGTGAGGAAGATTGATTACATGATCTTGCCCTACCTGGTGAGTGTATGCCACGACCTCAAGATCAGACGCCGTATCACTGACTAGTTACCATAGGCAGTCTGCTATGTATGTACAACGAAGGGCAGAAGTCCTCGCACGCATGTCATTTGCATGTGCTGCTCGCGATCGTCTAGGCTCATAGCACGTCCGAGACTCTGCTAACCTATTGCAGGTCTTCTTTTACGTCGACAAAACAACGCTCAGCTATGCCGCCATCTTCGGGATCCGAGAGGACTTGAACATTGTCGGAACACAATACAGCTGGTTATCATCCATTTTCTACTTCGGCTTCCTTGCCTGGGCTATACCGACCAATCTCCTGCTTCAGAGATTGCCTGTCGCGAAGTATTTGGGCTCCAATATCTTCCTCTGGGGCTTCTTCCTGATGCTCCAGTCCGTCTCTCACAACTTTGCAACTCTTGCTGCGCTGAGGGCGATTTCTGGAGCAGCAGAAGCAGTCGCTGATCCTGCCTTCATGATCATCACAGGCATGTGGGTACGTCGTGCTCATGACACATCTCATTCCCTGACACGTATCGATCAGAGAAGGTATTGACCTGTTACGTCTAGTACACGAGACGACAGCAGCCTATCGCCTTCGGCATATGGTACTCAGCTAACGGGCTCGGCATCGCCCTTGGTGGCTTACTCGGATACGGCATCGGGAATATCAAAGGGAGTCTTCCATCGTGGAAGTTTGAGTTCCTCATCATCGGAGCCCTGTGTTCCATCTGGGGCATCGTGATCGCCGTGTTCCTCCCGGACAGCCCCGTTACCTCGAAAAGACTCACTGAGCGTGAGAAGCGTATCACCGTAGAACGGCTCCGCGAAGACCAGACTGGCGTTGAGAACAAGACCTTCAAGTCGTACCAAGTCTGGGAGGCGTTCAAAGATTATAAGCTCTACCTGTTCTTTCTTCTGGGTACCGTCTGTAATTGCCCGAATGGAGGCATATCGAACTTCGGCACGATCATCATCAAAGGATTCGGCTTTTCTACTCTAGGTGAGTAAACTCCAGAGCTACCTACGCAACCATGAGCTTAGCATGTCTTACGAGCCCTCGATGCCCCTTACCAAGGCTTTACTGACCTTTCACGTTCTTGTAATAGTCACTACGCTCATGCAGATCCCATATGGCGCCATCATTGCGATCTCGATCCTATCATGCGTCTATCTGAACGATTACATGGCAAAGAATGGACGTCAAACACGTTGCTACTTTATCATCCTGTACTTGCTGCCAAATATCGCTGGCGCGTTCGGACTGAGGTTCCTGGCATCGGACAATATGGCTGGCAGGTTGACTTGCTATTACTTGACAGGTCAGTGAAGATGGTACTTGAGGTCCGAAACATTGTGCTAACCGCAAATGCTGATAGGTCCATACAACGCTGCCTTCGTCATGATCCTGAGTATGACAACCGCAAATACCGCTGGCCACACGAAGAAGGTCATCACCAACGCTTTCCTTTTTCTTGGCTACTGCACGGGCAATATCGTCGGGCCATTCTTTTACCTGAGCTCCCAACAACCTGAATATCCGCTTGGCATTTGGAGCATGATCGTCAGCCACCTGCTCGAATTGGTTATCATCATCTTGCTCAGATTCCTGCTGGCGAGGGAAAACGCGAGACGGGATCGACTACAGGGCTTGCAAGATGGAGGACTGGAGGGCCGCGATCTGGGTTTGACTGCTTTCAGCGATATGACCGATCGGGAGAATCTCAACTTCAGATATATATACTGAAGGACAATTAGGCATATATTGATAGAATTCGACGTTCAGCGGAGGATGACTTGACATGGCAGGAGTAAGAGAAATACCCAAATTTGAACGACAAGCTCGTCGTGGTGTCTCAATGAATCACTACATTGTACATGCTATCAACACTACCCAAACCCCAATCGCTGCCAAATCCACGACGAGCTCTCCGAGTGCCAGACAAGTCTCGTATTCAACGATTATAGGAGTTCGCCGTTCATGCAGAATGCACCGCCAGCTCAGTGCTCGCAAAGTGGCCGCCAGGACACAAATACTGGATAAAGGTCATGTCCGACCTGTAGTGAGACAGTGCATGCCCCTGCCTCTTTTGTTCGGTTGCTTTCATGTGACAAGCGCTTAGCATGACGTATAAGAAAGAAGCGCTCGAACTCGCTGGCAGTCAACAAGTTACAACCTTGCTGAAAGTAGCTACACGCCAAAACCAGCCGCGGATGTTCGGCGGAAAGCGGAAACCAGTTGAGAGGCCAGCAGTTACACCACGAGAAAATCTCCCGAGCAGGAATGCTAATGCTGAGGTGAAGAAAAGACAAATTGGGACCAAATTCCACATGCAAATCAATTCATCATAAATTCTGCTTCGTTTTTAACCAACATTGTGATCTGTAAACATCAAGTCCGCCAGGCATTACTAGCGCAATCCCAGGCTAATTCCCGAAGCTGTGCAGGGGACGACCGCGCCAATTAGAGATCGCCGCAGCGGTGTTCTGCCGGCGAGCAGGGGTTATTTTGTGCATGCCTCGACTTCGCGGGTGTCGCTGTAGTCCGTTGGTCCGGTGTCGATGAGGTCGTTACATGCTCCATCCTCCATGGAAGAGCACGGCCGGCGTGCTCTGTTGGTCCATGAGACAGTGACTCGATGTGCACGCCGGGACCCCTGTCCGGAATGCGTTATTCTGCTGGCTCGCAGCAGTCTTTCAACTCGAACATCTTGCCATTGTGGCACCGAAAGTGTCCCGTGATTGTGCCGTCCGATGGCCAGGTCAAGAAATTCGATGAGTGTTGACCCGCGGATGCGCCGGCGCTGTGTTGTCCGGCCGTAGCGGCGAGATGCGAGAGGAGACTTTGAACGAAGTCAGTGCCAAGCCAGCAGCTCGCAATTGACTCCGCCTCTCCGAAGTATTGCGGCGAAGTCGTGATGCAAGAGGAACCAATGCGGCGTAACTGATGTCCGAAAGACCGCCGGCTGATGACATCGGTCGATCAGGGCATGCGACATCTAGGTTGGTCCGCACCATGAGCCGCCTGTGAGAACGGCGTGTATTGAGAGGTTGAGATGTGGCGGAGGTCAACTCGTAACTTCGTGGAGCGTTCGGGAAGTGGACAGTGGCCGTCCGAGCACCCTCACAATGCTGGAAATGGCTCGAATGCCGTGCTAACACTTCTCGACAGTGGACAGTCAGCCCATGATTGCGTTGAACTTGGCATACTAGCGCTATTGCTGCGTCCTGTTCTCGGTCGACCGGTCAACCGCGCCGTTTTGAGGCATTCGGATACTGGGCGTACGCGGAATGATCGACGCTGGCTTCTCGGTATCGTTTCTGACCATGACCAGAAACGAAGGCACTCGTAAATGCATCTTGCCACATCAGTGGAGTAACCACGGGCATTGCTGGCGGTGAGGCAGTAGCAATTTTTGGCATCTGCTGACTGCCGTAAGCAGGCTGAGCACCAGTAGGCGAAAGCTGATTTTGCATCATCGGCACCAAGGTCGCTTGGACATTCCGAGAGGTGGGAGGAGTTGCTTGGGGAGGCGGAGCGCCACCGAAAGCAGTGTTCCATTGCTGGAAGATTCCAGACGGATCCCACACAGGAGTATCTTGCTCGTTGCTGACGACTGGTTCAAGGGCAAATCCAATTTGCTGAGTTGGAGGAAGCTGTGTGACAATATGTGGTGGATACGTGGGCGCCGCCGATAGTTCGAAGCTGTTCGTATTAAATGGCATTCCAGGTCGATTTTGCATGGGTTGGCCAGGCATGTTGTTAAAGGCGGCATATTCGCTCGGTGCCATCGAAGTTTTGCTAGAGGCCGCATCCGTCGTGCTAGCCCATCCGGGGCCATGAAACGGAACTGCGTTGCCGGGATTTGAGTATGTGCTCGAAGGCGTAGACTGGTTCTCCATGACAGGACTCCTCAATCCCAACGTCGATTTCAGCTCGAATGGCAATGATGTGTCGGCGCTAAAGGCCTCACGGAGCGCGTTGATTTGTACTTGCATCTCTGGGGTAGATGATGGCAGACAGTGTTCCAGTACTCGCATGTGTCGTGCAAAGTACTGCCTTGCTTGGGAGTTCAAGACAGGGTCCGGTGAGGTGATTGCGGCCTACGATTGTTAGCAGCCTTTCCCTGGCAAGTCTGGCGACGTAACTCACCAAATGCAGCATGGTGCACGTCAAAACACAGTAGATTGTGTAGTTAACACCTCGAATCATGAAGTGCAGACCGTGAAAGCCAAAGTCACGATACAGCGCCTCTTGAATGCTGCACATGCGCACGGCGGCATCCAGACAGATGTCCAGCTGGGCTTTGAAGTCGGGATCTCCTTTGTCAAGCAGTGCTTGAAGCTGAGGTCTGTGGTGCATGATCACCACCAAGTGATGATAACAGTTAATGTCAGCAACGTAGTGGTCGCCGCCAAGCCACGGCGGGGTGCCGTCCTCGGGGAAATGTATCTGAAAGTCTGGCGGAAGATGCTTCAGCCAGGCGGGGAGATCTTCATTGTGCCGGACAAAGGCTGGATCCAATGCCCAATCCTTTCTGTGGCGTCGATTGGCCTGCCACAGCACATTCGAAAGCTTGATGTTTCGGACTGCTTGCGCCATGATCGTACTCTGGCGTGACGTTTGTAGCTCAAACGCATTGACGTCGCTGGACGGAATCGGCATGTCGACATCCACGGTCTCGAGTTCGATGGAGTAGTCCAGCCTTCCTTGCGGTGCCCCAACAAGAATCTCCAGCGTAAAAAGAGCTTGCCAAATTCTTGTCCTCACCATACAGTCTTGCTTTCTCAGCTTGCAGGTGCCTCCCATACGGTGCTGGTCGCGATGATCGTGAAGACCAAGGTCGAGTCCCATTGTAATCATGTACTTCGTATCCATCCATGAACGGTAGTAATATCCGCGCTTGGATATGCTCTCCCTTGCCTTCATCAGAATCAACATGGCTTGTATGGTACTCAATCTTGGCACATCTTTGAAGCTCTCTTCGTGGCGAGAAGCAAGAGCGAGCCATCTCCGTGATTCGATCTGCTCTTCCAAATATCTCGCAACGCTGGCAAATATAGCCTCGAGGAGCAGAGGCGAAACGGTGTTTCGAGCCACGCGCCACTGGTCCAGAAATGCACCTTTGTTCAGCACGGGAACATACGGATGAATGTGCTCGAAGAAATAGCCGAAGTAATCCATCGCCCTCTCCTCTGAAGGCATCATCTCGGGAGGTATTCGCGCAGCCGGATCAGCCAACACAGAAGCCGGAAGGACCACCTCTGCTTCCTCGATCGCTGGAGCATCAGCCGAAATTTGCTGCTGGTTGGTAATATAAGGTGCGGCAGATGTAACGTCGATCTGCAAGTCACCCATTTGATTCGATAATTCCCGAACGTTTGCGTCGACATCTTGTGGATCACCACCAGAACTGCTCGACCCTACGGTCTGGGAGCGAATAAATGCAGGGTATCCACGGGAGCCGTAGTCGGACGGTGCTACACTCGGAGCGAAATAGCCATTCCCGGATTGAGTGGCATCAGTACGAGACGCTGGTGTTCGGTCGAACGACTGCATGTAGTCAAGGTCATGGCGAAGACCTGGAGTCGGGGTCGGAGGAGGGGGTTCTAAGGAAGGCGGAATTCCGTTCGCCCACTCGTGGACCATTTGCGGCTGGGCGTTCAGGGCATTGACAGAGCGTGGTTTGGTGTCGACCGGGCTAGTCACCGGAAATGTGGTATTCTGAAATGAGAACTGCTGAGTGCCGGCGGCGGTGCTGGCAGTTTGCTGGTCATCGTCCTGGTCCAAAGTTGGTGGCACGCATTTGAGCTTCAGGCGCACGCAGGCTCCACAAGGCCATGGACCGTTTTGCAGAGCGCCATCGCAGCGAATCTTGCGTTTGCGGCAGCCATCACAGGCGCGCATGACCTTCAACCGCTTGTGACGGTTATATTCGTCGACGAAGACATACTGCTTGGTGTGGCCAGTCGCCGGGGGCGCTGGCGTAGCAGTAGCGTGGCTCATCCGAACGGAAAGCTTGTGCTGTGCAGTACGACCCGAGAGATTAAGCCAAAGAGAGAGCAGCAGTAATGTAGAGAGGCATCGGAGGCCTAATAGTGGATGCGCTGTGAGTTAACGCCGAGGACCAATTAGGAAGAGTAGTAGCCAAGGTGCGGTGCAATTCATATCACGCAGGGTGAGCGGAGGATGGCGAGTCGCGACCAAGCCAGCATAACACCCGTCGGCGTGGCTGAGGTAAGGTGAAGGCGGATGCGGTACTCCACTCTGAAGCGTGGGCAGTGGGATCAATAAACGGGTCGCAGAAGATAGTGCGGACAATGAGGAGTCTCGAAGACGAGGATGAAGTCAAGCTAAGGTCGGGCCAAGCCAAGTGAGATCTGCCCGGTATGCTAATAAGGTTTCGAATGTGGGACGTTCTTTTGGTACGGTAGTCGAAGGATGAGAGCATTATTTATAATCCTCCTGCAGTGCCCTCCACCCTCTGTACACGACGGCAGTCTATGAAGATGCAGCACTAGCAAGCAGCGTACGTCCGTAGCCGCGATCCCTAGACGTAACATCATCGATACTCACAAGGCCTCAGGCTTTCAGTCGACGGTCATCACTCGGGCATTCGCCATCAGCATGCGGCGTGGCCGGTGGGACTGTGCTTGTAATAATGGGCAGTACTTCCTTTGCACTGCCTCAACTCGCCATCGATCGTCAAGTACGGGAGCTGTAGTAGACCAATGCCAACTACCCAGCTCGAGTACGTGCAAGGTATCTGAATAGCCAAGGACAACACCACACCGATCGACGCGAGACCAATGCGAGACGAGCGACGTCCACCTTCGTATCCTCATGCTCTGCGGGATTTCTTGACCGCTCATATCGATGACACGGTCGTGTGCTCCTGTCGTTTGGCATATGAGTGAGGCGGCACTTCCTCACCAGGGACACGGTACCAGCAAAGAATTACCGTCGTCAGCGATTTTGCCCCTAATTAACAATGAATTCAAGACCAGGTCCCTAGTCAGCATTGTCGACTGCTGCCCGACCATGTCTGCGACTCTGCAGACTGCGAGGCATCCCATAGGAGGTCGTTCCGCAGCTGAAGTACAGCACTGTGCACTGCGACTACCGCACATACTGCTCTCTCGTTGCATTATAGTAGTCAAGCGCTGGATCTAGTGATTCGTTAGCCCATGATGTGGAGGTAATAAATTAATAATCACAGGCCCCGCTACTCAAGAATCCTTCGAAGACAAGCGGGTTCGCCGACGGGAGCTGCCGTCCTCGCGCTCCCGCCGGCGAACCCGTCACAACTTCCAAGCCTATCGTCACGAGGATCATTAGACATCACCAACCAGCACGCTGCACCAAAGCATTATGGACGCCGCAAAGGACAACGCCAACCCGACCATCAAGAACCCCTTCGACCTCCCATCTCGACCTACAGGCAAGGACAGCACCAAGCCACAAGGCATATTCGATGCTTTAGTACCCGCATATCCCAGCCTGGCAGATCCTGCCTCGCCACCAGAAGTGCTCTCCGACTTCTCTGATTCCGCGTCGGAAGATGAGCGAGAAGAGATTGACGAGCAGGAGATCTACGACCTCATCTCCACCATCACCGACCCCGAGCATCCGCTCACCCTCGGCTCGCTCGGCGTCGTGAATTTGGACGACATCAAGATTTTCCCGCCTTCGTCTCCGCGCTCTCGCATCAGCTCTGTGCGGGTGTTGATTACTCCCACGACGACGGCGTGCTCCTTGACAACGGTCATTGGTCTGGGCGTCAAGGTCCGTCTGGTCAATGCTCTGCCGCCGCGCTTCCGTATCGACGTCCGCATCAAAGAAGGCACTTCTTCCTCCGCCGATGAGGCCAACAAGCAATTGGGCGACAAGGAGCGTGTCGCTGCCGCCATGGAGAACCGCAATTTGATCAACATGGTGAATCACATGCTGTCGTCGTGCGAGCAGTGAACGTGGCCATGCATACTGGAACGTTTCTGGCACAGCTCTGGCCGAGAGCGGCATGCTCTCTGCAATCAGCGTACTTCTGGATCCGCCAATACCTGCGCGCCTGGAAATTGGCCTGGCGAATGGAGCATGCATCCACTTCGCTAGCTGTCGATCTATCATACAGCAGGCTTGAAGCACGCCCGGGTCGCGAGGCTCGCACATGCTTTTCCAGCCGAGAGCTGTGACATGAAGTGGCTTGGCGCATGTATGGCCAAGTCTTGAGGCTCTCCGCAGCATTTCGAGAGCTTCACAAGCAACGAGCATGCATGTGGCCCAGACGCACCGCAGCAGCTACACCGGGATTGTCTGGATCTTGGCGAACCCATCGTAGCAGACCAAGTTGACGCTACGCGGTGATTTCTAAGTCTTAGACTAGATCGCTTACTGGCCACGTCAAAAGTTGGAACTCACCACAGTGGGGTCGTAATTCTTAGGCATGACGTTGGATATATGACTAGCCACGATCGACGTAACGACAATACTGTACTCCATATCCTTTGTGCCCGAATTCCTGCCAGTCAAACAGGCCAGTCGAGCTGGTGCCCGGCGTCCATCAACTTGTATCTGGGCGGCCCACGTTCACTGTCTTTCACTCGTCGCCCAAAGTTGTCTCGTAATAGCTCCATGCACGCTTCCAAACGCTCAGATATATCAAATGCCATGTTCCAATCTTTCACGGCCGCATCGCCGCCGGAGGAGGCGCACTCGGTCCGCCGGTCTGCACAAATTGTGTATAGTCCTGATTTGCCATTGTCTTGCTAGCGCCGTCAGGTGGCGCATATGCCGGAGGTGGGGCCACATAAGGCGGCGGCGGGTTATTTCCATATGGCTGCATCGGGTAGCCCTGTTGGTTCGGGTCATGGTAGTAGGCGTTGTATTGCGGCGCATTGTGTTGTTGTTGTCTGTATTGGCGACGAACCATCCATCTGTGATATCTCTTGAGAGGAAGTCCTTTCTTCATTCGGCGGCGGGCGTGGAAGTAGCCGCCTACGAAGTAAAGGAGGATGAGGCCGAGGATGACGATGATGATGGTGTATCTGATTGCGTAGCCGGTCTGTGGAGATCTTAGTGAGTGAAAGGGTGGTTAGTGATGCGCGGGTTGAGGGCTTACGTCTGACCACCACCAGTTGTCTCCGTAGTAGTCGCCGTTGCCGTAGCTGCTCATATCTCCGTTATTCTGACGCTTTTGCAGGTTGGCAGCAGATTCCATAGAAGGTTTACGAGGCGCTACTGCGAAGGTAGACCGCGTGGTTGATTCGGGGATCTGAGTATGGTCGTTCAAACGAGTGAGTCGAGTGACTTTCGTGGTGGATAGCCGGGACAGGATGCGTGGTTCGGTTTGTGGCGAGGATACGATGTGATGTGCAGGTTGTCGTGGTGAAGAAGGCGAAACATGAGTATGGACATAGCCATTTCAAGCCAGCGGACGGGAGGCGTGGCAGGCAACGGACCGAGCGTTCCCGGAATAGCTTGCTGCTGGAAGCTTCATCTGGAATGATAACGAACTTACTGTGACACACGAAAGGACCTGGACATGGACATGATGATTCGATCTGATACTTATGATGCTTCGCGTACTGTCAACCGTGGACTGCTGATGCTCCGGTCACAGCGTGCGTGTTGTTCCAGACAAGCTACCAAACTATCGACTTTGGTAGGCATAAAAGTGTCATTCGACTGAGTCCTAGACTTTATAGGTAAGATCCGCCGGAAAACTTGTCCGAAAAGCCAGCGGCCTTGTTGAGCATCTCCCGCTTTTGAGTCGTAGATATGCGACCTCCACTGCCCATGTCCTTCTCACGATCGAACGCTCGCTTGCTGGGGTCGTCTTCTGCCTCAATACCGTTCGTCTTTGCGTGTTGATCCATCAGAGACGGCCCGCGTGTCTTCTCCTGCAGAGGATGTTAGCAACGGTCATAGGAGCGATGCCATACCGCCGAAGACTTACAATATGCTCTTGTATCTTCTCGTGTGCTCCAGTCTTCTTCGTCGTCTTCAACGGATTCGGCGGTATTGTCGTCGAAGTTGTGCCCACACCCATCATCTCATCCGCTAGACGCTTCCTCTTCTGCTCCGGCGTTTCGTGCCATATTGAGCTATCGTCTCCACCTGTATTCGACGCCTTGGCACCTTTGCCAGTATTGAATCCTCTAGGTCTTTGTACTGAAGGATCCATTCTCGCTGCGAGATCGTCCTGCTTGGGTGGCATCATCATCCAGTCGTCTCTTTTCAGCTTCTCCTCAATCTTTGGTGCTTCCGAAGCTGCGTTATGTGCATGCACGTTGTCGTCGTTGCTGGCTGCATCGCCCGTAGGTAAGGCTGGTCCAAAGTCGTCATCCTCGTCGCTGCTTTCCTCCGCGGCAGCATTTGGTGGGTGGTCGGGCCTCTCGTCTAAAGGTGCAGGTGGCATGGCCGGTCCTATAACTCGTTGTCGTTTGTCCGGCTCGTCCGGGCTCGAGGGTCGCTTTGCGCCGGAAGCTGTAGCTGGTGCAATGTCGACATCTTCGTCTTGTTGCCGCTTTCGTTTCGCAAGGAGATGTGGAGGTAGCTCCGCCCCTATTCCCGACATGATTTCTAGTAGTTTGTGTGTTGTTGAAGATTGAACAGACTTTCTTGGGCCGGCATGTGAATGTCGCGGCGATCGGCATGAGCTCGCTCCGCGCGTCAACCTCATCCTCTGATCAGCGTCCATGAGCAACTCACGAGCTGTAGGGAATTTGACTTGTGTGCAGCTTTCGTGCTCCGTGGAGCAAACAACAATTACTGCATCGACAATCCGGACGTGATCGAATCCTCTCGCTCGACTAAACTGCACGCTCCCACGATTCGACGATACCATAAGCTGTTGTGCATTCTTCTCGGCCGACCTACTGAGACAAGAGCAATGAGCGTGGACACAGACCACCGATGAGCTCTACCGGTGGAGATGGCCACCAAGGCGGGAGCAATGAAGATGTGGAAGCCGATGAGTTGACCCGGACTTCGGAGGCACGGCTGGACGACGAGGAGGCAGCCGACTTTGGAGATTTCATAGGATCAGATGCTGAGGTGGATATTCTAGTTGATAGTGAGGGAGTATTGCCCGAAAGTGCGGCCATTGGCGAAGTCAACGACGAGCAAGGAGAGGGCGATGAGAGCGTTCAGGACTATGCTCAGCTTCACAGAGGCCAGGAAGGGAATGTGTCTCGCGACGAGTTGGAATCTGGTCCTAGGACTCCAGACGCGAGGAGTCCACTGGGCAGTAATGCGGATTCTGGCTCGATACCGGACGATACACCATCCGTGCGTGGCTCCCTCATTTCCTCTCTCGGACGTGGTGCATCGCCATGCCTTCGCAGAGGGCCGAACAGGACTCCTTCAGGCGCATTGCAATCATTCGAGCGTCGCTTCGAGACAAGACTGTCAGCATCTCCGTCTAATTCGCCTAGAGCGCAATCACCAGCGTTTCTGAGCCCACATTCGAGGCAGATATCAGTATCTTCACGAATGTCTGGTATCTCTTCACAAAACTCCGAAGCCGGTTCCGTGACCCCTCAGGCTCCTTGGGATGTTGTGAGATGGACTAAGTTACGTCAAATCACTGGACAGGCCTTCTCGGAAGCAGGTAAACGCAATTTTGGGAGGCCAACCTGTATTGCTGTCTCGGCCTTGATCGCCATCGGCACGTCGAAAGGGCTGGTGCTCGGCTTCGACTACCACCAGACACTGAAGATTATTATCGGACAAGGCACTAAAGCAACAGAATGTGGCTCAGTCACAGCTCTTGCGATCGCAGCGGACTACTCGACAATCGCCAGTGGTCATGCCAATGGGAGCATCTTCACTTGGGAGATCAACAGACCGGCGAGACCATTTTTGTCCATTTCGCCACTTGACGAAAGCGCCCTCCAGGACTCCAAGCACTCGGACGGGCACATGAGCAACTGCGCAGTTCTTCACGTGGGCTTCCTCGGAACTAGGCACACCGCTCTGATATCGGCAGATGCAGGAGGTATGGCTTTCTCTCACCTCGCGACTCGAGGTCTTGGTCCGGTGGTCAGAACCGTCAAGACGACTCGTCTACTGGGACGCTACCCACCTGCCGAGCCGCAGGTTGAGCGCAGCAAGAAGCCCAGCTCTGTCCTGGCATTCTCCCCACTGCCTCTTGGGAATATAGAGCAAGCAACTGATACGCTGGGCCTGACGGCACTCCTCACGCCGTATTTGCTGGTCATTGTTTCGACGACTCCGATAGCACGCACTCAGTTCAAGGCGCCACGTCCCAAGGAGCTCTCCCCACACAGCACTCTGAGCGGATGCCTTGCCTGGTTTCCAGCTGTGAAGCTCAAAAGCCCACTTCCAGACTCCGGCAAGGGCAATTCAGATACGAAGCTCGTGTACTGCTGGTCGAATGTTCTGACTGTACTGGATGTGAAAATAATTGAAAATGAGGCATCCACGGATCCACAAAAGCCGCCTTCGTTGAAATTCAGTCCGAGGAGTCGTTGGCGCGCAGATGAAGCCATAGTCGCTGTTCAATGGCTCGGACGATCAGTGTTGGGTATTCTCACCATCAGTCAGCGACTTCTCATTGTTGAGGATGTATCGCTGCGAGTAACGGACTCGATTGACTTGCTTCATCGTCACATCTACCATCAAGACCCCTTTTCCCACCAGCTTCATGCTGTCGTAGAGCAACTCAACTCCGACGATCCATCTCTTCATGGTGTCGTTGCAGATGCATTCTACATGAGTTTTCGAGTCTACAAAGGACGAGTTTTCCTCCTGGGTTTCAACGATCTAACAGTTGGCACATTGTCGAACTGGGCGGATCGCCTGCTGGCCTTGATGGAAGCCGGCGATCACATCGCGGCTATCCGACTTGCAACAGAGTACTATTCCGGTGCTGCCAACAATGTTACCATTGGCTTACCTGAGGTTGACTCTGCTCGACATGAAATGGTTCGAGAAAGGATCATGGCAATGATCTCTGCCTCATTGAACTACACGTTCTCTCAGCAGGACAGTGAAAGATCGATTAGGTTGCGAGAGCTGGCTGAAGTGTGCTTCGATTCTTGCATTACTATGAACGAGAACGACTACCTCTTTGCAGATGTCTTCGACTGGTTTGAAGAAGCTGACGAGGAGGCAGTGTTCATTTCTGTCCTCGAACCATACGTACTCGAGGGCGAAGTCAAAACGCTTGCGCCTGAGGTTGTTCGAGCAATGGTCGCTCACTTCATCAGCGAGAATGAAGCTGCCCGGCTGGAGGAGCTTCTGTGTCGTCTGGAGCCACATTCTTTCGACCTCGACCAGGTCACTATGCTCTGCCGCCAGCATAGCCTCTACGACGCACTGATTTACATCTGGACCCAGGCTATCGGCGATTATGTGACTCCACTGATCGATATTCTGACATTGGTGAAGATGTTGCTGGAGGGCGAAGCGGCTGATGAGCTTCCCACGAACCCCTTCTATGACTCAGCGGCCAAAGTCTTCCCATTCCTGGCGTACTCTCTGACAGGTCGCCGCTACCCTAAGGGTGAGCTCGCGACCGATAGCGAGGCACATAATGCGAAAAGCGACATCTACGAATACCTCTTCGCAGGCACAGTCACGGCGTGGCCACTTGGCAGCAACAAAATCTTCCATACTACTGCTAATTCAGGAGAGGAGCCAGCATTCCCTTATCTCGACCTGTTGTTGCAATTCGATGTCGCGAGCTTCATGAGTATGCTCAACGAGGCTTTCGAAGACTCCTTCCTGAACGAGTTCGAGGAAGACTCCACAACGGACCGTACTCAACGTGCCAATGGAGGCTCTAATCGACAAAGCCCAAAGAAAAGTCGACAGCAAATCATCGAAATCATGCTAGACGTCATGCGGCAAGGTGACTTTGTGTCGGAGCAGGTCATATACCTGGACATGTTCGTTGCTCGGAGTGTTCCAAAGTATCCGGGGCAGCTAATACTGTCTGGGTCTCTCTTGAATAGTGTCCTGCAGCGACTGTGCCGGCCACCCCTGGAATCTCTACGAGACGACTGTCAGCTTAGCGTAGAGTACCTGCTCTCGACGTATCACCCAACAAACGTTGCTGCAATGATCGATGCACTGAGACAAGCACGCTTCTTGCGGGTCTTGAAATCTGTGTATCGCGGTGAACGCATGTTCACAAAGCTTTTGGAAGCTTTCTTTGAGGATCCAGAAGACAAGCAGAGTGTTTTCGACTGCATCGCATCGTGCTTTCGGGCGAGCACTAGGTTGACTCGAAAGGACGTGGCATCCGTCAAGCAAGTCATCTCTGCACATGCCCGGGATCTGGTCGACATCAGCCCTGTACAAACTTCCCGGACGCTGGCAACATGTGCGCCGGACCTACTACAACCCTGCCTCGATTCTCTGGAAGATTCTCGTCAGCAGTTCGTGATCTTGCGAGCCCTTCTAGAGCCAGGACTCTTACGGGATTCAAAGAACTCTTCCATGCTGATGCAGCCAGACCAGAGCTCTCCATTCGTCGAGCAGTACGTTCAGCTCATGTGCAAGCATGACCCGAGTCATGTCGCCGATTACATCAAGATGCTACCGTCCGGCGACTTGCGGCTGGAAAAGGTGTTGCCAGCTATGGAGTCAAGCGGCGTCATCGATGCAGCTGTAGCATTACTCGCTCGAGATGGCCTAGCGCGAGATGCAATGGACCGTCTCGTAGCGCACGTGCAGAGCATACAGCACGCTTTGACGAGCTTGGTCAATGCTGCCGGGTCAAGTCCAGATGTTGTTGCATCGCAGGAGACGTCCGATGACCTCATAGAAGAACTCGAAAAGTATACCAAAGTCGGTATTTGGCTTTGTCAAAGTCAAAGTGCGACCGCGACCCGCAAGGCTCGCCCACGATCGAATTTCGCTTGGGATGTCGATGAGAACGATCTCGATTTGGATGAGTATCTCTGGTTGAACTTGGTCGATGTTGTGGTTCAAACGTCTCAAGAAGTCTCCGCCTCCCTGAAACATTTCGACGAGCACCCGAGCGAGGCCGAAGTCGACAGAGACGGATTTGACACATCGAAGATTGCATCTGCGCTCCGCTCGAACGTACAGCAAGCGTTCACTGCGCTGCTCGCGACGACCTCAACACCCAACGTTGACCCAAAAGCAAGGAACGAGACCCGCACAGCAGAGCCAGCCGATCACCTCAGCTTCCTACGCATCCTTCGAGCGTTTCTGACCAGAGCGGCCAAGGCTGCGCCGTCTTTGGCCGACCTGCGCGCAGTCCTCTCAGACGTCTTCTCAGCCTACACGTTCGAGCAAGGCATTCTATCTCTTGCCAACGAGCTGCTCGGATCCGACGTCTTTGCTGAGATCAAACAAGCAAACGCGCTTCGTCAACGCGGCTGGCGTCCCCGCGCGCAAGTCTGCGAACGATGTAAGCTTCGGGCCTGGGGGCCCGGGACGGGCGAGATCGTGTTCGACGAGTGGGTCGCTCGTGAGCGGGGTCGTGAAGCAGACAAGGCACGGAAGACGCTTGAGAGAAGTGGTGGCGAGGAGGCCAGACGATTGTCGAGGGGTAAAGCTAAGGCGTCCGCGGAGAGAAGCGCTGGTGATGAGGAGGATACGAAACGATTGGCACTGGTGGTGTTTGCGTGTCGACACGTGTTTCACCGGGTGTGCATTGATGAACGGTACCGGGAAGGACAGCCGCTGCGGCCAGAGGCGTACAAATGTCTGATATGTACAGAGCAGAGGTAGTCAGTAGCGAGTAGATTCCATGAAGACCAACAGTCTACGTCAGATCTTGGATCGCAATTGAGATGTGTAGTGACACTGACGATGGTGATCAACTATCTACCAAAACCTCCAAAGCCGCCTCCGTCTCTACCTTTGAAAAATTTGCCGAGATTTCTAAGATTCTCGTTCAAGCTCGGCGTCGCACCGTCTCGGCCACCGTCACCATCGATGGAAGCACGTCCAACAGGTGGCGAGGCCATTCGACTGGCGTTACTTGCTGACACAGTGCCGTCCCTTCCGCCCACGCCGAGATGCGGAGACCCAGAAGAGACGAAACGATCTCCCGCGTCTCGCGCGGCGTTCATGAGCACATTTCCGAAGTTCGACGGGTCAAAGCGGGCGGGCAATGAGGGTGTTGAGTGCGATGCCGCGCTATCCTTCAATGCGGCGAGGCCCAGTCCAGCGGCAGTCGTGGGAGCCTGAGGCGTTAGCTGCAATGAGGCAATAAGCGGATTGCTGTTCTGAAGATTCTCGTTGGCAGAACTGGCTTTATGCGCGTTGAACAGTTCGATGAGGTGGTTTTGATCTCCTTTTCGTGCAATGCCTTTGAGTTCGAGCACTTTTCGAAAGTTGGCCTCCGAGCGGTCCCGGATGTGGATGAGGTAGGCTTGCACGAGCCCTTCTGGCGGCGACGCGCGGACCTGCAGAGTCTTGAGGATTGGATCGAGTTTGGCGGTGGTCTGCGTGACACGTTTGACGAAGGCGGCGTTGGCGGGCGTGCCTGACTGGGCGTTCAGAGTTGCCAACTCGGCAAAGCCCTTCTTGAGGACGTAAGAGTCCAGAAGCATTTGCTCGGCTCCAGTCTCTGAGACGGGGCGGCTTGCGACAATGTTGAGGATGTATGTGTTGGTGAGGGCATCGACCATATTATCGCAGTATGCGCGGGCGTAGTGCGGCTTGTGTAGATAGCGCAGAATTTCTAGGCTGCGGTCTTTGACTCGCTGCAACAGAGACGAGACGAATGAGCTTTGGTCGCCGACGCTGTCCATCTTGCTCCAGGCAACTGAACGCATCTCTCGCCACGCCGGTTCGCAGTCCGCTTCTGTCTTGTGTACCAGACCACGGACAGCAGCTGACGCAACACCCAGGAATGTATCGGCTTGAGATTGTAGATCCACTTTCTCGCGCAACTCCTCGTCGATGCGAGATTTGATCTTCTCTTCGAGCTGGGTAGTCGTTTGATAACAGTAATCTGCTGTATTCAAGATGATCACAGCATCCTCCACACTGGGACCGCCGGACTTCCCTGAGAGGAAGTAGAATAGAACTTGCTGCGCATACGCGTCCAGATATTTCGCAAAAGTCTTAGACAGCTCGAGCAGTCGGCTCCCGGTAGACAGCTTCGCACATTGCGCCAACGTCACACGATAGCTGTGAAATAGCTCCGTAGACGATGGAATTACCAGCTGGGAATGGAACTCTTCCTCCGGAGAACGTACAGGTTGTTGACGGTATCTGGGTATCAGAGTTGATAGTTGCTTGTCTTGCGATTCCACCCAGATGCTCAGATATGGCTCGAAGGCTTCCGAAATAGCCTGACTGAAGCCAGGTCGCCTGTCTTCGACAGAATTCACGGTGTCCATAGATGACCTGGATTCACCAGAAGAAAATCGGCGCTCGAGACTGTGCTCGAAGTCCAACGTCTCCTGGAGACAAGATAGCAGAAGGTTGACATCGGGTGGCTGACCGTCCGCTCTGCGCATGGACTTTTGAAGAATGCCTTTGTACTCGTCTCTCGTATTCTCACAGAATGCGTTGGCTAGCATCTCGTTGACTTTCCAGGATGCGGGAAAGAGCATGGCGTGCTCGGCATCGTAGGTCTTGAGCATCCGGATGAACCAGGAATATCGACGGGAAATGTTGTCCAAGGAGCCAGCCTCATCATTGCCTCTGAAAACCCGCCTGTACTCTCGGAGTTGCGTGTTGCAGTACCATGTAATCAGCCTCGACCTTGCATGTTCACCCAAGGCATCCATCACTTGACACGCCTCGTTCAGCATTGTCCGATTCTGGTACACCTCGCTTTTTGCAAAGGTCACTTCAAAGTCTTCGCAGATCTGCTCAAGCAACTCCCTTTGAATGTCCGCCACGCTCTTGCTCAACGCGGCAATCTGGTCGATACTCCGATAGCTCTTAAAGTGTGCCATGAGCTGTATGACAGCTTGCAGCAGATGCGCACATTCCCGGTATTGCTTCGTTTGTATGAGGTCACGGAGTTGTTCATAAGCAGTAGTCAGCATCTGCAGGCGCTTCAACGCGGTCATTGACAGTGTAAGGTTCTTCTTCGTGCTATCCAACCGCTTAATGTCGGCCGTCATCTCTGTGATTGTCCGTTCAGTCTCCAGCGCCCGCTCGCGCACTCCCTCGATCTTCGCGAACAGCTCGGCAAGCTCTGACTTCGCATCTTGAATTCGTTGGACGCTATCCGAGTCGGACGTCGTCTGGAGCGTGACCAGAGAAGAGATTTCCGCGTCGAGGTTATCTTGATGTCGCTTGAGGCAGACCGAGACTGTTGCGACCTGAGTCAACGTAGAAGGGTGGGAGAAGAGCGCGTTCAGGTGGTCGATCGGATTATAGTCAACTAAAATGCTGGTCAGCTTCGAGGCTCCATTGAAAACATGTACAAATATGTTATACCAGCGTCTAGTGCGTCTGTGGCCGGAATTCCATTGCTGAGCGGCATCTGTAGCTGCCTTCTGTCCCCTCAGTCACTACTCCAGCTCGAAATATCATTGATGCTTGATCGATATACAACACGGCTTTCAACCTTCATAAGACGTGTAGTGAGTGGTATGGAGGACGCGGTCCGAGCTTTGATCCCTACCAGCCTCCGAACCACACCTTCCTCGAGATGACTACAGTATTCAACACAACACGTTCCAACAGCATGAAGATCTGTAGAACAACATTCCAGATCGGCCAGAAGCATGTATCCTACCATAGTTCACAATTCGCGATACCTAACAGCAAAGCTCTCTGACAATCACTGGCCAGCCAAGACATGACCGATGCACTGCCTACAACAGGACTTCTTGATCAGTTCCCGTGGCGCCTCAAACGCCTTGACTTTTCACGCCATAATTGCTGGTCATTTAAGCATCCTTCTCAGCCTCTGCATCATCCCCGACCTCCTCCTCCTCCTCCTCCGCCTCCGCGACATCTGCTTCCTCTGCAGGTGCCTCGGCCGCCGGAGCCTCGTCTGATGCGCCGTTGACATCGATTAAATCTCCATGCGAACCACCCTCACTTTCAAGCCGGAGGTACTCTTCCCACTCCGGGAACATCTCTTCATCCTCGCCCGGAACTCCAAGTAATCGGCTGACTTTACCCCTGCCAGTCTTTTCGAGACCCTGCTTCCATAGCTTGACGATCTCTGTGCACCGGCTTGGCTTGTAGGTCTGCGCAAACAACACAGCCTCGGCTGTTCTGTTGGTCTTGATAAGAATGTCGAGGCAGCTGTCAACGTCGCCGGTCTGCCATAGGCAGGTAAACGCCACGTTGTGCTGGCCGGCTTCTTGCGCCCTCTCCGCTAGATAGCGCAGGCCCTCCTCGTCGCAGGATGATGTGTAAAGAAGGAGGAGACTACCCAAGTCCTTGCCGTTTCTGAAGCACTCCTCGGCGAGCTGCAGATCCCACGAAGTAAGCGCGGCATCTCCAACAGTCTTCCACTTGTGTTCGACGTCGGCTGCTCTCGCAAGCTCGAGGGCGATCTTGAGCTCGCCAAGTCCCAATGCCAGCTCGAAGCGGTGTTCTGAGTCTGTAGCAACCTCAAGAGCTTGCTCTTTGTAGCCTTGACCCTCGAGGAAACGAGCAATCTTGTTCTTCTGCTCCTCTGGAATCTCGCCTTGTGAGAGCATTTCCGTAGCAGCGTCCAAATCACCGCGAAGGACAAGGGTTTGGTATTCGATAACGCTAACGGAGAGTGCGAACGAGGTGACGGCAACGTCCTTGTCACAGACATAGACTCTGCCGTCGCGTGCGAGGTAGCCGAGGACGTAGTATGGTTGGTCGAAATGCGAGATGGTGTAAGTTTGGTCGCCAACCAGGTAGTTCAGACGGTTGGTGCTGTTGGTGTAGACGAAGCAGTCGCCGATCCATTGGCCAGTCCTCACACTGTGAACACTGTTAGTATGCATGCATTTACTTACGATCGTTTCCACATACCTCTCGTTGATGTCACAAACCACCTCAAACGCCTCCTCGACACCGTCTTCCTCGACTTGTCCAGATTGCACTGCTGCAAGGTACTGTTCTCGCGAGTATCGGAGCACGTAGTATGTGTCTTCGCAAGCAAGGCACACCAATTCGCCTGATTCCGACCAGTACACATTGCGAGGCTCGACTTCGATCCTGCGCACGAGCTTGCCTGTTTCCCAGTCGAAGAAGCCGATGCCGCCTTGTCCCTTGACACCAAGCAAAACGCCTCCGCTTAGACCTTCTGCGGTGAAGCCAACATTGACGCTCCCATCTCCAGATTTCGGCTTGAAATTGCGGTAGATTTTGACAGAGTATTGCGATTCGCGAATAGCATAGTCCTTGTCGTTCTCCTTCGAGGCCCATGCGAAGTCCAGCGCAGAGCCGAAAGCTTGATTCCGAAGCGCCAAAGCTGTGTAGATGATGTACTCTCCGTCGCCGCATACCGCTACGAAACGTCCGTTGGGCGAGTGCAAAAGTGTTTGAGGGTAGAGCTCGGTGCTGCCAAGATCTTTCGAGGGTAGTGATATCGGCTGGCCGTCCTTTATCGATTTGTCCCCGCCCTTGATGACCGAAGTGAGAATCTCCGAGTGGCGCGCCCAGATGATCTTGCCGGAACCGTCCATGGAGACTGCGGGTTCCTCACGACCCATCTTCACAACCACTGCACCGTCATCGAAACCCATTGCAATCCCTTGCCTGCCTCGCTGGTAAGAAACACACCATGCACGCTCAAGACCGTATGAAAGCGACTGCTCCAGGCGATATGTGTTGGCATGCCAGATCTTGACCGTGCCATCCTCGGAACCAGAAATGATCACCGGAAGTTCGGGATGGTAGCACGCGAAGGACACATTTGAGGTGTGGCCCTCTAGAGTCGCAATTAATGCCTTGGTCGTGTAATCCCAGATCTTGACTGTACGATCGTCCGAAGTCGTCAGCAAGTATGGCTTGTCAGATTGCGGGTAGTAGTCGACATGATTGACACCCTTTGTCTCGTGTGCCTCCAACGTGAAGTTCGCAGTACCGGACCCCAAATTCCAAATCTTGACTGTGCGGTCCAAACAGGCTGATGCGAATGTGTTGGTATCCTTCGGGTTGATTGCCAAACCCATAACATAATGACTGTGTCCTTCGAATACCTGCACGCACTTCCATTGCTTGTCCCAATCCCAAAGTTTGATCGTCATGTCATCGCTAGCGGTCAACACGAATGGCTGCGTGGGGTGCACCACAATCGCACGAATGTAGTCGGGGTGTGCCTCAAAGGATGTGATCTTCTCGGAAGTGTTGTAGTTGTAGACTCGTAATTGGAAGTCGTCACTGCCGCATACGATCCAGTTCTTGCGAGCAACGAATCGGCCAGCGCGTACGGGGACATCGGTAAGCTCGAACGTCTTGATGATGGATTGCGTTTCGTAGGACCAGATGTATACATGGCCGCTGTAGAGGGTGGTGAGGATCTGTGCATCGTCAGAGAGCTTTCACCTGCCATTGCGAGGAACTACCAACCCATGGCTCTGTTGGGTGAAAGTCAATGCCCTTCACCCGCTCGCTGCGAGCGAACAGCTGTCTCTGTATGTGAAGGTCAACCTTGGCTCCCATCTTGACAACTGCGGGCGATATTGCTTGTAGCAGCAACGGTAGCGCACCTTGACATCGAGTCTCATGTTGGCGGCTTGCCCTTGTATGCTCCTCCACGCAAGGGACCGGAATTGTCTCCCTGGCTGTGGTCACCGGCGTTGGATAGGCGAGGTAGGAATTGGCGACTGTTCGCGCAAGAAGCAGCTGGAGGAGCGCAAGCGGAGGGAAGTGTGTGTGTTGTGCAAGACGCAGACGTCCTGGATTAACTGTTGCTGGCTGTCTCCTGGTCCAACGTGGCCTGTGAAATCGCGGGTCCTTCGAACTCGGATTCGGATTCGGACTAGCTTAGCCGCTCGGATCCTCGTAGAGCCCGCTTCGGTTTCCAGCTCTCCTCCGTCATAGCGCCCTAGCAAGCAACATCACCAACGCCATCGCCATCACGTCTTCAGGATCAAGACAACGCCGACATGAAGCTCTTCAATCTCGCCACCTCTGCGCTCCTCGCAACCCACGTCTCCGCCCGCTCGACCTTCTTCAGCAGCTCCGAGGTTGTACTGCTTGACGACAACCTCGCAATCCCTGGCGAGAACCCTCTTGAGCACTGCGCAGACCCAAAGGACGACATTCTTGCACTGCAGAAGGTCGACCTCGACCCAAACCCACCTCGCGCGTAGGTCGCTCCGCGTTTGGGCCACAAGAAGCTTCTATAAGCTGCTAATCATAAGCTAACATACTCTTCCAATAGTGGCACTGAGCTCACCATCACCGCTTCGGGTATCCTCAGCGAGGACGTCGGCGAAGGCGCGAAGATCCAGCTCCAAGTCAAATACGGTCTGATCACGATCATCAACCAAAGCGCCGACCTGTGCGAGACGGTCAAGAACGTCGATCTCGAATGCCCGCTCAAGAAGGGCAAGATGAGCCTCACGAAGGCGGTCAAGTTGCCGGCGCAAATTCCACCAGGCAACTACCACGTTTCTGCGGACGCCGTGTCCAAGGATGGGGACAAGGTAACGTGCTTGAAGGCGAGCGTCGAATTCAAGCGTGGAGGAGCTGTGGTGTACAAGTCGGGACTGTAGGCGGCAGTAATACGGCATATGCATTTGTTTAAGACAGAATACAGACTCGGTGTCAGGCGCAATATGATCAAGATGTGGGCGTTGGTCGTATCGCAGCGTGCAATTATGCTCCGACAGTTACGAGAGCACCTGGTGACTAATGTGTCTGCATGAACGCAGGAGCGTTGCAGCATCCTGTAGAGCACGGCTAGCTGTTTGTGCTCGCATGCTGCCTTGTCTCGCAACTTGAGTGGAAGGATGTGTCTCTTGGTCCTCACCCACAGTATGTCACTCCAGGCTGCGTGGTACCTCGCCGATAGTATGCCCAGTCATCCAGTCCGCAAACTCCATCCCGTCTCCAGAGCGTGCTCATTCTCCAAACAGCTTCCTCACTCTCTTCATAACACTGTCTTTCTCGGGATCATATGGATGGTCCTTTGAGGGTATCTCCAACACCGAAGGGAAAGCTTCAGCATAGCTATCCACCCGTGCTCTTATTCTATCCGCAATCTGTTCCATGATCACACAATCAGTACAAAGCTCCAGCATTACCAACTCATTCCCTCCAACCGATGCGGAGTGTATGCCGACGTACGTGCTGATTGATGAGCAAGATCGCAATATCCTTCCTCTCTTTCGTGAAAGAGTCGAACGCGCCTTCGATGGTGCTGTCTTCCGTTTTCGAGTCGACGACGAGGAAGTTCTTCTGAGAGTCGGGCGGATCGGTTACGTGCTTTGCGCCGTCAGCGCTGTCTTGCAAGTGTGTGCAATATTCGCAACAGTGTCTCATGCTATACACCGCCATAGAGGTTCGCACTACGGTTCGATACTTACACCGACGCCTGCAAGGAGGATACCAGTGACGGAGTCCTGCAATCGTCATTAGCTTATGCTGCGGCGGACTGTCTTCGAGCGAGCACGGTGAGAGTTGAAGCTTGCACCACGACGTACCTCATCGCCGATTACTGCAATGAACTCGCGATCTTTGTATTGCGATCTGTCGAGAGCCATTTTCGCTGGTGTATGATCGGAGACCGGATGTTGGTTATAACTCGTCTATAGCCTGAGCTCGAAGCTCGAGCACGGGGAAACTTCGGAGCGGGAGCACATGTATTCTAAGGCTGAAGCGAGCATGGCAACATGGGTTGTACCCGACTCCATCACGCATCAACAGATCCTCCCCTCGATAACATCGCCATCTAGTTACCTCAGCTCATAGGAACCATCGACATGCCAATCTCAATCGCGCCTAATGGTCGTTCCAGCCAACTGATCGAACTCCTAGTCACTGTCTCCCTCAAAACCTACTTCAATTGTCAGATCATGAAGACAGGGCAGGACTTGACGACAGTCCAGTCAAAATTTGCACAAGGCCATGGAAGATGCATTTTTTGATAGCCCTCGCAGTCTAGGTGGCCGATATCTGAAGACTGTGGACTAGTTTCCAGGACTTGGGGCTCCTCAACATCAGCATATATGCTCCACATTGGGCGACAGGTCAGCGACGAGCAGACTGTGCCTGGCGACATAGCCATGATGCTCGGATCGTGAAAAAGGATGCTCGAGATTGCTAGCTGTTCAAGACGATCGAAGAGCATCGAGCTCTGGGAGCAAACTCTTCTTCAACAAAGGATCAACCACTATAATGCAACCATTCGATGTCCTAGAACTATCCAAGCTGTCCTGGACCATGCAGCTTCTCGCTGTTGCAAGATGATCTCAGCACGGCATTACTGGACCTCAGCAGCTGCAAACGGCTCATACGAGGCGCTTGCTCTGAATGATCGCGGTGATATTGAGGCGAACGCCAAGCAATAATGTTGGCAATGCAGGTACACGATTGTGATCTTCGAGCGATTGGATCAACGTGAGGCAGGGCTGTGAAGTGAGACGGAATCGGAACATACTGAATATGGCTACAGTCGCGCGGCCGAGGCCTTTCGCATTCACGGCCGTAAAGTTGCATCAGTAGTTTCGCACATGTCCAGCGTGGTCGAAGGCCAGTTTCTGGACGGATGGTCAATGTTGATCAATCCTTCCACGGACGATCAATCCCCGGGTTGCAGATCTCACGGTGATCGCCTCGGCCACATCTGTTATGGCAATCGATCTCAAACGGCGCGTTTCAAAGTCGGTCAGACTGTCGATTCTGCTGGTCGTCTTGGCAAGTACATT
Source organism: Zymoseptoria passerinii SP63 (assembly GCA_000223825.2). Taxonomy (NCBI): domain Eukaryota; kingdom Fungi; phylum Ascomycota; class Dothideomycetes; order Mycosphaerellales; family Mycosphaerellaceae; genus Zymoseptoria; species Zymoseptoria passerinii. Next base: position 61,810 of record AFIY01001040.1, on the reverse strand, counting down.
GCAAGCGGCGCAGCTTCTGACCTTTGGCGGTTGCGATTGATGCAAACTGTCTCGTCAACGTACTGCAGATACGAGGCAACGGCAGGGTGCCACACGGTCCCTCATCCTTGTTCTCGGCGTGTGATATGCCGCCAAAGGAGCTGTGAAGAAATGGAAGGAGTGCTTCACTGCCCGAGCAGGCGCCACAGCTGACGCTAGAGAACAGACTTCACGCCGCTCACCGCGTGGCGGAAAGCCACCGACACTTCATGTCATGCCAACCAGAAACGAAGCACACCCTGCCCTGTTCGAAATCACGATCTTGCCGGAGGGCATACCTTGCTTTGAATGCACGTGATAAGGCATCAAGTTTCATGCTCCTGCACGGCGCGGGTCTGCATGGCTGCAGTCATGTGCGGCCAGGGTCTTGTAGACAACGCAACATGCCTGCAACGTGGAACCGTGGTGTGATGGTCCTGGTCGTGGAGAAGATGTTCTTCCGTACTTCTTGTACATCTAGTTCCGTGGTCAAGAGCCTTTTCAAGGCCATGGCTGCTGCGAGTCTGGACTGCTCTCGTGCTTCCACGGACTGGGACCGCTGTCGATAGAGCTGCTTCTCAGCTCGTCAGGCACAATGCGCTCCTCGATTTTGAGCGACCGGAAGATTCCGCTCATATCTCGAAGTCCCGTCGTCCTAAAAATTGCATCCCGTCAGCAGAGGATTCTTATCGTCTTCGAGTGAGATTGGACGCACCACTCATCCGTCGGCCGCGTTGCCCGATAGTCGATGAAGTCGCGAATGATTTGGATGACGCCGAGGAATCCCTCGTCGTTGGGAAGCCACCACTTTGAAACATCTTCGCCCCAAAGCTCGCTCATGCGCAGGCGAAAGGTGACCGGATACATGTAGCCGAGTTGCTCGACCAACGCGAATTTCTGTCGGCTCCAGGTGGTGTACTCCTGGGTCTTGGGGAGGAAGAGGGTCATGATTCCAAGACTGGCCTGGCATCCCAGTAGCGCTGCAGGCGACTCATCGCCGTAATGTATAGCCTCTAGCAGTTTGCACTTTTTCATCGCAATCAGGCCAAGCTCTGCTGGGGGTTGCTGGCCAGATGCCATTGCCAGTTGATACTTGAACATGAGTTCGATGGCCATGAAGTCCATGACGACAAAATTCATGGTGGAAAGTTCTCCGGCGTACAGAGTGCTCGGATCTCGGAAGTTGAAAAGGTCCTTGTCCGCGCTTTTGGGAGCCCTCGGAAAGGTTTTCTGGAAGTACGATGGAGCTGTGAATGCTGTCTCGATGGTGTGACTGAAGTCTGCAAAGTCTCTCGTCAAACGATCAACTCCGGCGGAGAATTGGTCATCAGTGATGGTGTCCTTGGTTTTGCCCGCGAACAAGAGCGCAACATCAGTCGCCAGGAGGCGTGATGTGGCGAAGTACTCTTCGAATCGTGCCCCGTAATCATTGGGCTTCTCTGTTGACTGGCGCTTGTAGAAGTCTGCGGACGCTGCAAACCATTCGCGATCGAGCGATAGTTCTCCTCCAGACATCATACCGGCGAACAGATCGAAGCGAATGTACCATGTGATGATCCTGCGACGGGTTTCGTCTTGCACGATCGTTTGAGGTGTGAACAGGTCGGTGAGTATCTGGTAAGCGGCTTTTTGATGGCCCAGAAGATTGACCCAATCCCCCAAGAATTCCTGCGCAGTTGTTAGCGGTCTGCACGAAGAGGAGCTGGAAAGTTTCGTGGCACACCTCGATTGTGGCCAGTTGCAATATCGTTAGAAGCGTTGCAACGTTATGTCTTTTGGTCTTCAGATGTTGCTGGAGGTATATGATTGACTTGTTGTAATAGTTCAGAAAGGTAGATATCCTGTTGTCGTTGTGCGCGAGTGCATGGTGATATGCCGAGAAGGCCACAACAGCATAGAGCAACGTCTCGCTTGCATCATTCATCGCAATCTCCAGAAATGTCGTCTTGAGGAAGTCGCCCGCGTCGTACTTGAACGCGTAATGATGATGCGTCAGGGTGTCTCGATGATACTTGAGGTAGAATCTGACGTCCTTCGGGAGAGACGCCCAGCGATGGCTTGAAGAGAGCTCCAACTTGGTTGTCGACTTCGAGCTGCGTCGTACAGGTTGCGGTCTTCCGGATCGCGTTGTGGATGCTCTCGACGATGATTCGACACTAGGAGACCCAATGCTCTCTGCGTTTGTCAAAGGCGAGCCATTTGGTTTGCGACCTCCCGAAGTCGCAGGATGCGGCTCGTCATTGCCATGCTCCTCTGCTTCATCGTCGGGTATTGCGGACAGTGGTTCGTGATCGTCGGTGTCTCCATCGCTATCTGACTGACTTGAGCCACCTGGTGAGCTTCGAGATCGGCCGACGGCTTTTGAACCTTTCGATGAAGACGCCGTTCCGGGATAGTTACACTCACGCTTGCCTTTTCGACAGCCTGACCAGAATTAGCAAGGCAACATGATCGTTGAGGAGAGTGAGGCGTACGTTCGCAAATAGGATGCGTCTCATCACACTATGCGCAACATGTAAGGTCAGCAGAGCGTCCAGGTACGCGAAACTTGTAGCGCACGACGCACCTTTACTCTGCGTTGTCTGCAGGTGTAGCAGCCACTTCTTGTCCGGCGATGTTTGACGTGGTCTGAACCCGATGCTTGTCTTCGCCGAGATCTTTGCGGTCCCGTCTGTGGCTGCATGCTACGGCTTTGGTCCTCGTATTCCGAATAGGACCCTAGGCTCTCCATCGACATTGATTGCATAGAATGCGTTCGGGGATCCAGAGGTCCTTGTGGAGATATCATTTGATGTGAATAGTTGTGGGAATAGTAGACACCCACGGGAGGCATGCGCGGATACTGTCCGTCCATAGCGTTGCTCGGCGCGCCAGCTCTGTGGTCAAACGGTGGCAGATACTTCAATGGCGAGATATCTCCAAATGCTGTTTTTCGATGGCCACCCGATCGGTACACCGGCTGGCGACAACCGTAACGCCGTGGCCAACGGCAGTGACTTTAGCAAATCGCCACAGGAGCTGTATGGCGCGACAAGACTGGATAAAAAGTACAGGCAGTACTAGGTTCGTGAATTCGAGGAGCCCGGCTTTGCATGAATCCTGGCGGTCCTTTCGGGAGAGGCGCGAGCCGCAAGGAATCGATTCGTTGGTCAGCACGGCGTGATTGCATCCATTAGGAGCAGGCAGAACGGGACTGGACTGTCAATGTTGACGCGTGATGTGCATGAAGAGGGCCCCAGGAGCTCGCAGTTGTATGTAGCACGATGATGTGAGTGACGATCTGAGAGAAGTTGCGAGGATACCTTGACCATGCCATCGACAGGCCATAGTGATATTAGTGTCCCATTGCGAAAGAGGCAAAGGGCGGTTGTCTCCTAGACCTTTGCCCAATGGCCACCGGGCTGGTAGTGAAGATCCACCATAGTCGCTCTCGAACAATAGTTCAAACTTGCTTGAAAGTAGGGCACAGAGGGGCGGTACTCAATCGGAGTTGATACCCTTTGGGAAAGCATTGAAATATGATCGACACCGGGACTTGACGTTGACTAGCCTCTGTTCTTGGCCAACGTGGTATGTGCTTCGTACGCATTTCGGCGATCGGGCATCGCGACCAACGGCACTAATAATACAGTACCTCGTAATCTGGCACGCTACACCAGACGGCGTCCGATCATTGTTCAGGTGAAGTCGTCGAATAGGGCACGGAATCCTGGAAGGGTCTTCAGCTGCTTGCCACCAGGCACGATGTCCCTACCATCGACAGATCGGGTTGGGACTGCCCGGCGTCGTCGCTTCGCTGTGCTGAACACTGCCGTTGACGAGGGGGCGTTTGCATGTCGTCCGGGTGAGAGTCGGCGCCGTTTCCGGCAGATCGAGGCTTACCCGCGAGGATGTGGGACTCCTTGTTTCAAGGGCCGGGGAGGTAAGACTGGCCGTGGCGATCAACATGGCTTTCAGTGCCAGTATGATCTAGCGTCTGCGAACGGTCTGGGTGCTGGAGTTTCTCCACCCTACTTTGCAAGGGGTACCCGATGTGCACTAGAAAAGGCATGACCCCAACTAGCGGACGACTCCATGCGGCACGCACGTTGGAGGCGCAGCAGGCGGCGCGAGCGTCCCGCGCAAGGCTGCTAGTCTAGCCTGCAAAGGCTGCTCACTAGTGCTTTTGACACACTGATGATGATGAATGAACTTGCTTGGTCCCAAAGGTGGAAGGACAAGCGGCTAATTGTTTGAGGCCCGCACAGCGATCGTGGATAATAGGGTGTTGGGCCGCAGATAACTCGCCATTGTTGCGGGATATGCCGGATCTGCCATTTAGGGCACAATGACCCCAATCATCATGATGAGCAGCCGGCCACAGTACTCATTCAATGCGACGTCTGATATAAAGCACATGCTCCTCCGTGATGACGCGCCTATTAACGCCACCTCCGCACTCATGCCTCCTGTCAGGCGAGGGCTGAACCATCCGGACGCCTCTTGTTGCTCTGAGAGTGCTCGCGATGTGCGGCTTCACCGGAGAGCCATACGGCCCGCAGCCTGCTAGAGTCATCTGAAACGTGTGAGCAGCGGCTACGAAAGCCCGCGCTGCGTTACAGCAGCCGCCGCGGAAAGCTTCGACCCTGTGGCACCAACAAACGCCGGCAGTGAGATCAGGAGAGTTCCGCCCGTTCTAATAAGACCTGCCAACAGTTCTTCGTTGCAAGACTTTCGCACGAACGCAATCTTGCTTTGATACTTCGCATAGGGAATGCCGCCAGGGCGCCGGCGTGCTTGCGAAGGGCTGACCATAGTGATAACGCTGCTGCACCGAGCTGGGCAGCCTTGATGTGTGTGTTGGCGTTCCCCTTTGAGCGTGCAGCGAGAGAAGTGCAGACGCCTCGACTCTCAGCTGGTTCCATCTTCGCAGCACCGTCGATCTCTTCTAGGACCTGCGATATCGCGAGCTGCACTTTCAAGTGGTCTGCTCGTTGCGGACCTACCTTGGCTTGGGTACGTTAGTGCTCCCCACCCGCGTGGTCGGATGTGCACGCACGTGGCAACAAGCCTTGTCAAGTCTCGCGCCAACCACTTGAAACACCGCTCTGACAAGCCGGAGTCGCAAGGCACGAAGACACGGTACCAGAATACCACGTGCGGGCTTTTTGCAGGGCGTTGTCGATGGGCGACAATGATGGCTGCATTTGTACCGCTCGCAGCATCCTCGTAGTATGATGATGACGATGTATATTGAAGCTCCCAGCAGACGAAGGCGGATTTAGGCTATTCAGTGTTGGTTGATGTAGCGACCGTAGGTGGCGCCGGTCTACCGTCCGGATCTTGTGCAGTGAAAGTACTTCGTAGCTCTACGCCACTTCGACCGAGGCTGACACGACAACAGGATTGATGATGGACAGCCTCGAATCGACATCCTGTCGCCCATTGTGATTGCGTGTGATTGTCTTCTACGAACGAGATTCGCAACCCTTTCCTTGGCGTCGATCTTGCCAGCTGTCCTGTATGTCGTTCCGTCAGCTCTCGATGACCTTTGCACAGAGTCTTCCATGTTCCGTCGCACCTGCAATCTGGCCATGTGCGCAGGATCGTCGCACGTGAATCATACCTGAAGATCAAAAGCCAATTTCCTCGAAAGTTTGAGGGGGGCGTTCGGCGTGCCCCAGCGTCGATGTGGGTCTTTCCAAAAGCGGGTAAAGCTCCGTACCAGGGTCTGGAGAACGCCGTGTGATCTTGCCAAACTTTCCATTCTCTTGGGCGACCTTGCAGGAGCAAACCATCATGAGACTGCACTATGAGACTGCACCTCGTACACCGTCAGCCCTCATATCTCCCAACGAAGTTCGAATCGAAATCCTCCTGGCTCAATGGTTTTTTCGGGTTGTCCTCCAAGACACGGGAATAGCGCTTTGCACTCGCACAGCGCGGTGGACAATGCCATTGAGTGGACAATGCCTGCAGCCTGTCACCATGCTGCGAATTTCTCGTCAAGTCCGTAACGCAGAATCTCCTTTCCGCCGTCAGCTCAGTGAGCTCAGCCTGGCCGTGGTTACCTCCACTCTTATCCCTGTACATGCATGCAGCGTGTAGCGCTGCAGAAGAACAAGACAAGACTAATGCTGGAATTACCGCGTTCTACGACGACTGCCCTCGTCCCCCAATGCATGACGAGCCTATGCTGAGCATGTGGACTGTGGACTTTGCAGGCGTTCATCTTGCGTGCATGCAGCTCTCCTCCTGCATGCCACATGGGACATCTTCGTATCACAAGCATGCGTGGAAGGAATCCGGTCGACTGGCCTCCATGCCGTCAGCATCAGCATGTGCTCTTGTCAAATGCTGGACCGGACAATGCTCGCTGTCCTCGCTGCAACTCTTGTCGAGGGTATTCCGTGCTAAGCACATGCACGGCCATCAGCTTCTGTAGGTCAAACATTCGCTGCCGGAACACTCGAGTACCAGGCCTGCGGGTTCTACTCGATGTCCTGCATACCGAAGCTCACCATTCTGAGCTATGCCGCTGTACAATACTTGGTCACGACCACAGTCAAAACACTTCTTACCTCTTCTCAGCGCGAGATTTACCCACTCCAAAGTACATTCGAAGCGGACTCCGAGAAGTAACGAAGTAACGCTAACCCTGGAAAACGACATCCGACCCCTGTGCTGCTGCTTGTAAATGGTGTGATACCACGTCTTGGCGCAATGTTGCTGGGTGGGTTCTCCTGGTGACGGCAGCTTTAGTCCGCATTGTAGAATAGGGCATGGACATGGCCGTAAAGCCCTACCTCCTTGATCCCGCTCACAATGCACCGCATGAATCGGACCCTGGTGACTCGGAGTGTACAGTCTGCGGAAGAGAACGGAGGCGGACGAGAACCATGATATGCTTCCAAGATGCATCTTCTGACGAGAGATTGATAGCAGCAAGACCACTTCGCGTTCTCCCGCTCAGACCGAGCGACACAAGCCACCGAAGTCCACGTTGCGTGTTGCGCTTTGAGCGGAGCCGTGGAGGTAGACTGGCGCCCCTCAGTCTGCTCTTGCGTTGCCAACGGCATCTCCGACTAGCGTGCCCCTTCGTGCCCTGATTGCTTTGGGCCTTGCGCTGTTGCGCAGATCGCGCCGACCAGCTTCGTAATGGAGAGCAGAACCATCGGAGCAGGCTGCACCGCACACTATTGCACTCGATGTCGCGGCATGTATGAGTTTAATGTGACTAACAACGAGCGTCGTTGTCATAGGTCCAATTTTCTTACCCATCTCTTTGCAGCACAGGGCGTCGGCCTCCACAGTTCGAATCGCTCCTTTTTTGGTCGGCGTGGTCATGAGCGTGGTCATGAGCGTGTCGATGTCATGAGATTTTGGTGCTCGTGTGACTGTCCCTCAAAGAAGCGATCACTGGCGCGAGCGCCGACGATGCGATGACTCCGACTGTTGCCACTGCCTATGCATACACTCGAGGGCAGGATATAAGTTTGAGGAGACAGGCTGAAGTATGAGTGTTTGACAAAGCAATCTTTCACAACCGGAAGGAATCTCGGCTTTTACGCCGAGATATCCGCATCCGGAAGAGGTATACCGAGGAATAAAGGGACTAATACAAGGCTGCCTCAGGCATTAATCAGACTACTCCGCACTCAGAATTCTATTCCAATAGATCACCTTTGCCTCATCAACCACAAATATGGCCGCTGTACAAAATCCAGGACGAACCGACTGGGCCGACGATGGTGACGAGCCCGATCTCGCGACCGCCATCCCGCCACCACAGATCACCAAGAACAAGGACGGCACCGAAACCATCGTCACAGTCTTCATCAACGAGGATGGAAAGCGCGTGAAGCGCACTCAACGCATCCGGAGAACAGTGGTCAAGAAGAGGGAGAATCCGCGTGTCGCAGAGCGCAGAGGATGGGCGAAGATCGGTGGAGAGGCTGGAAAGCCACCAGGCCCACGACCGGATACCACCACATTGGGCGAGAACATTATCTTTAAGCCACAGGCGGGATACAAGAGCGGGCAGCAGCAGGAGGAGAAGCCGGACGAGGCCAAGAAGAACGAAAAATTGAGGACGATGCAAATCAAGTGTCGTATTTGCAGCGGAGACCATTTCACAACCAAATGTCCGTTCAAGGATACCATGGCGCCCGAAGGCGAGGCGGCGGGTGCTCCGGCGGATATGGAGTCGGTCAACGGAACTGCAGAGGGTGGTCTGGGTCTGGGAGGAGGTGGCTATGTTCCACCGCACCTCCGAAAGGGCGGTGCGGCTCGCGAAGGAGAGCGCATGGGTGGCAAGTTCGAGCGCGACGACCTGGCAACGCTCAGAGTCACAAACGTAAGCCAATTCGACTGGTAGATAATGGTCTGTAAGTCAGTGCTAACAACCGCGCAGGTGTCGGAATTCGCGGAGGAGGGAGATCTGCGCGAGATTTTCGAGCGCCACGGCCGCGTCACTCGTGTCTTCCTCGCAAAAGACAGAGAGACGGGCAGAGCAAAGGGTTTCGCTTTTGTCTCTTATGCAGACCGGGCAGATGCTGCGCGTGCGGCGGAGAGAGTGGATGGCTACGGTTTTGGTCACTTGATTCTGCGCGTCGAGTTCGCGAAGAAGGCTACCACCTGATCGAGTTACGAGGGTACGCATTTTCGATAAAACAGCCATCGCTGGCATTTCAGGCGTTTCGTGTTGGGCGATAATGAATCCGTCAAGAATTGCAAGACTTCGTTTTAATGGCTTGATGCATCGAGACTATCACAGCAGGTTTGAGGAGCCCACGCGGAGGGCACGCGGAGGGCATACCTAGGCTTCACCTTCTGATCGGAGTTGACTCGAAGCCGAATGCGGATGGCTGCCTGCCCGCAACATGGCGTGCACCCACTCAGGTCGAAAAAGCGTTTCGTCACACTTCACATCCTTTCTGCCAAAATCTGTCTTTGCTCCAGCTTTGTCCATTCGCCTCGGCCTTGATGCAAACGACATTTCAGCTGCTCTGCTGCGGCAGCATTCCATGGATAAGAACCTCGCGACCTGAGTGGCTTTAGTAGCCTCCGGCCAACTGCCCTATCTAGGCGCCGATAGCGGTCAGGGGAGCATTGCAGCTCCCACTTTCCATCCCATCACTATTGCTCTGCAAGCCAATGCATATTCCAGTATCAAAAGTATCAACTCAACGCAATGGCAGCCGACCCATACCGCATGACGGCAGTGGAAGCCCTATGGGCTTTCCAATCCGACAGCCTCACGGTCGAAGAATATGCTCGATCTCTGCTGAAGCGTATCGCAGAGCGTGACCACATTGTGAATGCGTGGGCACATCTTAACACTTCACAAGTGCTGCAACAAGCCAAGGCTCTGGACAAAGTACCAAAAGAACAACGAGGACCTCTGCATGGTGTGGCCGTGGGCATCAAAGATGTCATCTACACCAAAGGTATGCCGACTCAACACAACTCTCCAATCTACACCGACTCGCAACCGGAAGTCGACGCCGCCAGCGTGGCAATGCTCCGTCACGCAGGCGCTCTCATCCTCGGAAAGACCACAACAACGCAATTCGCAGCCATCACCGTCGGATCTAAGACAAGCAATCCGCACGACCCCGAACGCACCCCAGGTGGATCCTCGTCAGGTTCCGGGGCCGCCGTGGCCGACTTTCAAGTGCCTCTCGCACTGGGTACACAGACGGGTGGCTCCACGATTCGACCGGGGAGTTTCAACGGCATCTTTGCGTTGAAACCGACGTGGAATGCGATTTCGAGGGAGGGTCAGAAGATCTACAGTCTCATTCTCGACACGCTGGGGTTCTATGGGCGATCCGTTGACGATCTCAAGCTGTTGGCTGATGTGTTTGGCATCAAAGACGACGAAGTTCCGGCACCGCTCAGTTATGGTGTTCGCGGCTTGAAGTTCGCTTTTCTCAAGACGATGGTCTGGAAGCATGCCGGACCGGGAACACGCAATGCATGGGAGGAGGGCAAAGACCTGCTACGAAAGGCTGGCGCAGAAGTAGTCGACATCGACTTTCCATCAGAGTTCGACAAGCTCCCCGAATGGCACACCTGCGTGTTGTTCAAGGACGGTACAATTGCCTTCCGACCAGAGTACAAAGTGGCCAAGGACAAGCTAGACTCCAGTCTCGTGGATTTCGTCGAGGAGAAGCATGGCTACAGTCGAAAGGATTACATTCGGGCCTTCGACGGCATCTCTGCTCTCCGACCCAAGTGGGATGGCATCGCTGAGCAGTACGCCGCGGTCGTGGTTCCCTCGGTTCCCGATGAAGCGCCGAAGGGCTTGGAGTCCACTGGCAGTGCTGTGTTTCAAGGTATCTGGACGGCGTTGCACGCGCCGATTGTCAACATACCAGGATTCAGGGGCGAGAACGGCATGCCTGTTGGACTGAGCCTTACGACAGCTCGTTTTAAGGACCAGGCATTGCTCAATGTTGCGGAGGAGGTAGGGAAGGTATGGAACGGGCAGACTTGAAGGCGGCAAGCAGCAACGAACGAATGATGGTGGTTCACAATGTCCTGCCGATGCGAATGACACATGGAATGGAGACGGAGAGCAACTCTCAGAGATGCGTGCTGCTCCGACATGGATCACCAAAGCTGAACGCTCAAAAGGGGTTGTCATCTTATGATTGAAATTCAAATGCCGCTCGAATATTTCACGCGCATGCTGAATCCAACATAACGCCATGCAATGTGTGCTGGGAATGCGTTTGCCCCATGTTCCGTTGTAGCCATGGAAGCATCGAGCCTGATCCTGCCAGGCCTCTAAAGCGCCATCATGAGTGCTCCAAGACCAACCAGTCCCGCACCACTAGCCCACACACGAGAAGTCTCCATCGCACCAGAGTCGGTGATAGAAGACGCACTCGGACCACGGCTGGTCACCGTGCCGTTATTGCCGCCTCGAGAAGTCGCGTCGACGATTGTGCCATTCGCGTTGACTGGTGCGACTGCACTGGATGTAATGGTGCTCATTGAGGAAGACGTTGTGGAGACGGGAGACTCGGACACGCTGGTAGAGCTGGCCGCAGACTCGGACGAGTTCTCCGAGCTGTTGGAAGACTCAGACATGCTTTCGACGGAGGTAGATTCGGCGCTGGCGCTCGTGGGGACGCTCGGAGCGGCAGTGGCGCTGCCGTAACCGGGCAGAAATGACGGTGAGTACGTCAGAGTGCCCGAGTACTGCGGGCAGCCAGGGACAGTGGTTTTGGGTGGTGCTCGGCCGCCGCCGCAGTCGAGGAATTCGCAAAGCTCTCCGATACCTATCAGAAGGGTGAGGATGGACAGCTGCATGTAGGAAGGGTGATCTCAATAGTACCTGGGACGTAATATGCGATGGAAGCACCTGCCGGGGAAGAGACGTCGGTACTCGTGCAGCCTGACAGATCGGTTCTGGCCAAGGCGAGGTTGGCCAGAGCGATGAAGGTGACCGAGGCGTACATTCTGCTGGTGTAGCTTGTGGATAATTTGATTGATGTTGTTGATATGCGTGATAACTTCGCTATGAACGAGTGACTGGTGGAACGAAAGTGTTTGCTGATAGAAGCGAAGCAAGGGGAAGAGAAGAAGGAAATACTTTGTATACCAACCAAAGCTGAGGAATTCACCGACCCGCAAGACATCAATCAAAAGGATACGAATCCTTCGGCCGCGTCAGAATCTGTTTATAGACAAGAAAGGGGCGGCTCGAGAGCGCCACCATCGACCGGTACAGGCGACAGTCGGTAGCGATACCGTTTGATGCGACTCTCGCAGAGGCTGGGTGATGGTTGGCTTGCACAGAAGCTGACAGCCGGCCTGAGATGTTGTTTGATAATAAAAAAGGGGATTGCTCGTGTCTGGATGAGAGTGCAAGCTTCACCAAAGCATTTCAGCCCCCAAGGAAGCGAGCGGAGCTACGTCCGGTGCAGTCGACACTCCCGAGCCTCGCCGCAAATGTACCACGACATGCTCGTCCATTGATTCACGACTCGCATCTACATTGACCGTCGACAGGTCGGCACAAGTGGCCAGAATGCTCACCAAGTACCTCACCAGCGTGACGACCACCTTCTCACCGTTCAACCCGCGCTCCGGCAAAACCGCCCGCAACTTCCTCGCGCTGCTCCCACCCAACGCTCGATCGACCATGGCCATTAGCATCACTCAGCTACCCAGAGCAAAGGCAGATGCGCCTGCGAGTCTGGCGATCAAGTTCAGTATGTTGAGGCGCTGCACATAAGGAACTGTTCCTTGTGCAAGAATGGATATGCTAACACGCCGGCTTGTGACAGAAGATGGAAAGGAAATGCAACTGGATCTGGACAAGCTGAAGATTAAGGATATTCAGACTGAAGTGGATCGTCATTCGAGGTCATTGAGAAGAGCGGAGGACTTGGCTGGCAACTAGTGGGATGTATGAGCTCGGAAGGACAAAAGATGGGAGCAAAGTCAAACAACAACACACCGCGCCGCGTTGTGGCATCGATCGAGAAAGTCGGGGAGCAATGGGATGTACAAGACTCAAGAGCCATCGAAGGAGGAGGAAGTTAGGAGAATCAGGTGATGCCGTAGGAGCCGTCTTCAAGGTGAGAGAGCACGACAATCGGCGCTCATGCCGGACACATTGGCAGGGCTGGGGAGCCAAAGAGACAAAAGGCTTCGGGAGAGCTATCGCGGTCGATTTCAAGGGAGGATGGCTCCGAAAGGAACAGCTATGGATGTATGTCTGCGCAGGATGAATGGCGCATAATGTGTTGAATGATATCATCGCTAAAATGCTAGCAAGCTTCCGGGCCTCCGCCCATGTAGAATACATGTACAGCACAGATTCGTGGACTTCGTCAAACGTCACGACCATCGCCATCCTCGACCTCCACGATATGATCCTCGACCTCCGGGTGCATCAGCTCTCCGACCTCCACACTGTCAGCGATGATTTCCCTAGCCTTCACCTCCCACTCCCCAGTGAGCTTCATATCGTCCCTGACGAGCAGTTCCGCGAGATGTGGCACCAGGACAGCCTGCACGAAACCCGAGACACCGCCCTGGAAACCAGAGGTCGCCACGAGCTGGTCTTTCGTCGCTCGTTCACGGATGTTGGTCGAGAGCTGTTGGATGATGTGGTCACTCCTGATAGTTGTTAGCTGTTTACGTTCGGAATCGGCGCGGGTCGCTCAACTTACATCATCTTCTCGCCCTTCGGACCATAATAACCCACGGAAGCACCGGGCTTCGCGTTATTCTTGAACCCACCTTTCATGCCTTTTGCCCTCGACAGCTTTTTGTAACTGCTGCGATGATGCGAAGTAACCTCATCATTGAGCACGTCTATCAGAAACGAATCATGCTTCCTCATTCGTTTCGCCAGTCCAGACCAGTCTATCGCCGGGTAGTCCCTCTCCTTCCACGTCTCGTCCGCCGTCTGTTTTCGATGCCATTCGCAGAATTGTTCTTGCCGCTTCACCGTCCACTGTCGCCCTTTGACGTACTCATCCTCGTACTCTTCACGGAGCATCTTGCCAACGGGTCGACTGCAGATCTCGCAGTCGAATGTGAGCGAGTCGGGCTCGGGTGATGCTTCCAACGAGCTGAGTGGAGACGAAGACTCTGCTTGCCCATCGCCAGCTGCGCCACCCGATGTTTGAAAATCCGCCACAGAGTTCTGGGAAGAAATGGTGCCACCGAATTGCATGGCCGGTAGGTCGTGCCTGACGAAGCTCGCTTTCGTTTCAGGGGGCTCAAAGTTGATCTTCGGCCTCTCGAAACCCTTCTTTTTCGGCTTCTCTTTCTCTCGTTCATCTCTCCCTCGATTGCCAAATGTCTTGAATGGTTTCCTGAAGACAGAGGCCTTCTCCGCATGAATATTGGCAAGTTTCGATCTCTTCAACTTCTTCCGGTTGAGGTCTGCAAATATCTCAGTGTCGTCACTCTCGTCCTCGTCCAGCTCTCGGTCACTGAGTCGCCTCGTTCCCGAGCTTTTGGTGGGCAGCACATCTTCGGGTGTTCGGAACGTGCTTCTGGTTTCTTCCTTCGGCTCTGCAAAGTCGATCGTAGCCGCTCTTCTGAAACCTGGTATGCTTCCCCCTCTTGCACCTGATTTGTCACTGCCTGCTTCACTGCTAGAGCCTTCCGGTTCGCGATCGACGTCTTCTTCTTTCACGTTTGCCGGCTTGCGGAATGCGGTGCCATTGGTCTTTCTCTTCGGTCGAGAGCTGCTAGCGCTGTCCGGAGGTGTCGGCATGGGTGCCTCAGTAACGTAGGACTCGTCTCGTATGCAGTCATCGTGGTCCTTTTCCGTGGCGTGCTCTCGACCTCTCACTGTCTTCAACAGACGACTGGTTCCGATGCGTGATAGTGATGGCATACTGTAGATTCGGCCATTGACTTCGAAGGTTTTCGGATATCAGTCTCGAGGGTCAGTCGTGCATTAAATTGACTTGATTGAGAAGAGCTGAAGTTCGCGACAGAGTTTCGAAGCTGAGCGCGACAATGACGCGCCAAGGTTTGAGCTCGCGTGACCGTTCTCCTGAAGTATTCGGCTAAGTCACAGCGCAACACAAAGCGGACAAAAGAAACTTGATTCCATGACTACTGTCGCTATGAACTCCCCTAAAACCCTGGGAGCGCCATGCTGTTGGTACAGTATTCTGATCCGTGTCTGCTCGCGCAGTGGTACTTCTAAAAAGCCATCTTCCCTTCGTGGCTTGTAATCATTGTGACAAATGTACATAGAGCTTCCCGCTTCGACTCTGACACCACCTGATATCGGCGACCCTCATCAGGTCATTATATCGCACACGTTGAGTGGCTTTTTTGTTGACGATCCCAAGAGGGCCATCTACGCGGCATCGTATTCTGGCGGTGCGCGGATCGACGAAGGTATCGAAACGACTCAGCAAAGCTTCGAAGCTGGACCGAGACCCTCTCTGTCGAGGTCGTGTTGCACATCGACCTAATTCCTGATTCCGGGTTGGACTGGAACTTGGTCCTGTAGCATTGAGGGGCAACTGTAGGCGATGAGTGGTGTGGTGTGTGGTGGGGTGCATGCAAGACGTAGTCGGTCCGGTCGCCGATCCCTTGGAAATGTTCAATGCTGCCCATTGATGCGAGAGCGGAGTTCGTCGTATCTAGAGCCGAGTGCTCATCCTTCCACGTGTGTGGGCAGCTGTCACTGCCATGTTCCATCGCACTGGGTCTGGTGTACGTGTGATGTTGGCATCGCATATAATAATGTTCTGACGCCTCCATAACTTGGCCGTGATCTTCCTGTAATTCCTCCCCAGACGTCTTCTTCAAGGACTCGAGATCTCGCCAAAGTACGGCACACGCATTGTCGTCGAACCAGAAGGCATTCAACGCGACCTGCGCTTGATGCGCTTAGTACTCGCCGCCACCCGGTGGGCCGTACGCGAAGTCGGTAGCGCTGTCGGCGGAGGAGTCCATAGGATTGCCAAGCGTGGCATTGTCGTAGCCTGAGGATGTAGCATTGTCGGCACCGCCGGCAGAAGGCTTTTGGTGTTCGCCGCGAGCAACAAGATTCTGGAGGTCATATCAGCCTCAGTATGGAGATGTAGAGACCTGCGAAGCATAGTATTTCAGTAGCTCACCTCTCGGTACCTCGCAAGGTAGATCTTCAGTGCCTCGCCATAGTTCTCAAATCCCAGCGACGTCATGGCGAACAAGATGTCTTCTCCATTGACGGTCTTGCGCTTTTCCTGCTGGCACTTCTCGGAAGCTGTCTCAGATGTCAGGATCTGCCGCAGCACCGTAGCAAGTGCAACCAATGGCGCCGCAGTACGTACCTTCGCTGGTGATGAACGAGATGAATTCGCTCACGCACTCTTGCATGCATTCTTTGGCCTCTTTTGCGATTTTGGCATTCTCCGGAAGGGCGGTCTTCATGATACGCGCGACTGGAGCAAAATTGTGAATATTAGCATCCTGATCGAAGTTCTTGCGGTTGGGATTCCTGGGGCGGTGCTGTGATGACAATGGCGGAGAAGATGATTGCGGGGATGAAGACGGCATGGTGTGTTTTCTCGCCCAGTCGGAGTCGAGGGCTGCAGATCGCTGGCTGGCCAAGTAGCCTCTGATTCGACGGAACTTGCAGACCAAGATGTGCTCTGCAGCGTTATATGTGGGCAGGAAGCAACGCCAGTCACCGCAGAGGTCGCCGTGCAGGTGTCAAAGAACGGCGAGCGTACAACCGACGGGCGCACAAGGGTAGCACGGGGCTCATTGTGTGGTGAGTGGGTGGGTGTGTATGTGTGTGTGCGATCGGCCGGGACGCAAGGTGCTACAAAAGCGACAGCTGGGTTTGGGGATACACATACCATTCGCAATGGGAAGCCAACGATCTTGCTCCTTGACCTCGAAATCATATCCAAGATCTTCTGGACGACTCATTTCGCCTTCCGTCTGGTCGTTTTGCTGTTGTTGCGGATCATTGTCCTCCGGCGTCTGGGTGGCCGGTTCGACCTCCTCTGGGTCTTTTGGGGACTGCGACATCTTTAATCGAGGTGCGCGTTCGGGTTAGTCGAGTATGAGCTGTCAATGATTCGCTGGCCACCACGTCAACAGACCCCTGGTGCTGCAGTACCACCGTGCTAGCTCGAAAGGTGCAGGTGGAATCGAAGTGCCGGCACCGGCACACAGGAACACCGACGATGAGAATGGCAGTGCTGCCGTAGCGGTGTGCTCTTCGCGCTCAAGGGTCGATCCTGGATGCGCTCAATCGCCACCGAAACGGGTATTAGATTTCGGTGCTAGCAGCCTTCAGATCCGCAATGTGAACGGAGCGTTTTGGCGGTGAGCGCGACAGGCCACAGATGGGGCAAAGGCCTTGGCCGGATTGAGGGGAGCGCGAAAGGCTGGTACTGCCCTACGCGCGCGAAATGCTGTAAGGCGGAGCACTGATGGCGTGGTATGCAAGGCGAGCGAGTCTAGGTGCAGTAATGTCCAGAAGTAGTCGGTTCGTGACGGACGAGAGGTGGCTTGGCGAGCGTGGGCAGACTTTCAATGGGGTGTTTGGGCTTCAGGGCTCGGATGGAGCTGCTCCGCTGGAAGGTCAGGCGCGACGCGGATGAGAACAACTGACTGCACGTGGTAGTCGCGCACTCGCTGATCCTGCAATGGGCTGTCAAGGTACGCCTCGCGCCTCTGTCTGCTGATCTAGCAGTCGGCCTGTTGGAGACCAGGATTGTATCGTAGTGCCGGGCGTTTGGTCACGGTAGCCGCGCGAACGGTATGCGCCGCGTCTGCTATGCTTATCCGCGCACAGCCGCAGTCGAATCGAAGAATGCGATGGATTTCCACAAGCGAGAGCCAGTGAGAAAACGCGAGGAAGTGAGGAGGTTTGATGATTGGATGTTTTTGTGTGAGGAGACGAATGATGGCAGCTGGGGAACTCCCCCATAAATGGTCCAATCAGAGAGCATTGCGGTGCTGTTTCAGTATTGAAGGGCCTTCCAGGTTGTCTCTTCTTGTTCTCCACGGCAACACGCCCGAATGTGACTTCTCGCACAATGCAAATAGCATCCTGACAACAACAGCAACATCATCGCGTCCTGCTCGAATGCAAGCCGCGAGAGGCCCACCACAACTACTTGGCGGCGGAGCGGTCATACTTCCCACATCTACGGTACCTTCGGATCTATCTAGGATTGACATATACCACCCCATCGCATCCATCCTACTTCCTAGCGCGCAGGCGGTGTGCTGGCAGCAACAATTCTCGCTGGTCGGCATCGCCGACGGCATCACCACGACTGGCACAGCCTCATCTTTGTCAGGATCCTCTCGTACACTCCACCTTCATCCTTGTCTCGTCATGAACAGTTCGAACGTCTACCCAACTGCATAACATGACGTCCAAAAGAACCAGTGACCGTCAGACCGTGCCTGACAGCTCCCGGAGCCCAATCATTTCGCATCGCATCCTGGTGGCCTCGAGTATTGGGCCTCCGTGAGGCGATCGAGCGTCGCTTAGACTGCCGCTCATCGGAACAGCGCATCTTGCATGCTCGGAACCTATAGCTGTTGTCGAACCCACTCCACACTACTGATAGATATCATGCTGGTTCATGCTGGTTCCATGCTGGTCTGCCGAGGTACCTAAGTGATGACGCCACTTGTGCTTCGTGAGAGGGTGTGCTGTCACATCCCATTTGCCCGGCGACATGTCATCTGGCAGGCCCAATGAACAACGCATTCCATTTCCGAGACTTCAACACCCGACAAGAGTACGTGAGACATGTCGCTCATGTCAGGTGATTGCGTATCCTCTTGGTATGTGTGAAGACGCGGCTATGTCCTCCCGACGAGAGTCGTTGGGACAGCACAGTCCGTCGCTTTGGTATTGAACTACAAACCACAGCTGCACGCTCTCTCGCAGTCTCCCTCGCGGTAGTAGTACTACATGCTCGACTATCTCGAGAATACACCGGACAATATTGGCCGGCCAGGCACTTGACGTAACCAATCCAGGCTGGCGGACTTCATGCCGTCCCGCGGTCTTGGTTGCTGTCATATCCGCTGTTATGTCGTGATCGCCAATTACACTCGTGTAACATGTCAGATGACAAGCCGGTAGTGGAAGCCGTGCTGGGTAAGGTGGCAAATCGGATCTGTACCACCGACAGGATCGCACCGCTCGTGCCATCAAGGCGTTCAACTTTTTCAGCTTGAATCCCGGGTGGAAATCCGAGTCTCACGAAGACATCGCTCCAGCTCACTGCTGTACGACCTGAATGTTGTTCTTCTTCTTCCACTTCTCCAAATCCGCTTGCTTGGCTTGATACTGCTTGACCAGATCGTCCAAGACTTTCTTCAACCCGTCCGCGTTTGTCTGCAGGGCCGGCAGCACGTCGCTCACCGTCCTTTCTGCTAGAACGCCGTTGATCATGCGGAAGCACTTTCGTTCCGCAGGGAGTGGAGTGAGAGTTTCCAGGACAAGTCTAGATGTCTCTTTGTTAGTTGCCGTTCATTGATCGGTCGCTCGAGTCATGGACGGTTGCATGGCATGATCTGAAGTTCGGCTGCGAGAGAGACGGTTGAGTCTCAAAGGATCATGCAGGTTGAGCCCAGATGTCGACTTGTAGAGACCGTGATTTCACCGGTCTTGGTTGAGGTTTCGGCGTTGGCGGTGAGGTAAGGTTTAATGGGCGTGAAGATGAAGGCGGACTTGCAAACGAAGCAAAGCGACGGAACTCGCAGACACACCGCATTTTTGATGTTCCGTTGGCGAGGGGCACTGGACGGAGACTCACTTGTGTTCTTCGGCTTCTTGTTCAACGTCGCCAATCTTCTGTGCAATCGCTTGAAGGGTATCTTTGTAGTTCGAGTATTGCGTTTGAAGCTCTAACGATTATCAGTCTGAGCCTCTATCATCTAGGGAGAGTATCCTGACCTTGTTGCTTCTTCGCCGAGATCTGTTGTTGCGACATGATTGCGATGCCCGAGAGATAAAAGAGGTGTTGTGTCTTCCTCTCAATCGATGTCTTCCCAATCGCGAGATCTGATCGGATTCCTGACTAAGCAACCTAGCTCGCGACTTCCGTTCCACGACTTCGAAGACATCATTATTGAGTGAATACCGACACTTCCCACTCTGATTTTATCAGACCCTTTCGCTATCCTATCGCCCATCATGCATCCTCACTTGCACAGAGAAGACAATAAAGGTCAGTCATTCCGACTAACCCTCGATCGACATTTGCTCATCAACCACCAGGATGCGAAGAGATCATGAACGCACTGGAAGAGTGCCATGCCAAAGGCTTCATGTGGAAAGCGATCGGAATGTGTAGTGCGACGAAGAACGAGGTCAACAAATGCCTCCGAGCGGAACGACTCGAACGGACAGCGGTCAACCGGGAGGAGGCAAAGAAGAAGAGGGAACACATGAAAAAGGTTTGGGCAGAGATCGAGGCAAACTCATGAGATGGAAGCACGCCACGAGAAGATAAGGAAAGAAGACAATACCGTCCACAGGCAATCACCGTACGGGCGTGAAGAGCTGGACGGACAGAAACTCCATCTGCACTGAGGGAATTCCAGTATAGACGTTGCTCTCGCGACTTTGTCGACAAATAGCTCGTCCGGAATGGTTGCCGCAATCCCTGGTCGGATAGATTTCGGCAGAACGAACGACTAAATGCTCGACGATTCGACATGGCGCGACATCGCGCAGTGATCCAGAGCATCTGCAACAACCACAGGATTGCCTCGATCCCGAGCTATTGACAATCCCCATGGAGATCCTCAGACGAGCGCGGCGACGAACACACGAAGACTGTCAGGCAAAGGAAGAACTCGAAGTTGCACTGATCGGAGTGCACCAGCCTTGTATCATATCGTATCATCTACATCGAAGCACATCATCTTCGCTTCAACAGCTGCTCATGCTACCCACTTCTTCATCCATACCTGAACATACCTCTCAATGAGTCCATCACTTACAGGGTCTCTCACGGCGCCCAACAGTGGACAATCCTGAAGAGTGCGTGCGGTGTCGAATGTCAAGCCCGCTGGCTCCTTCGCCGTCGAGCCTTTTGCAACCGCACTCGTCGCCTTCCCATACTTCGCCCGCCAAAAGTCAATCAGCTTCATGCTCGGATTCAGTTCCACGTCGTCCTCACTGTGCTCAAGTCTGTTCAGCCAATCAGCAGTGCTGACTATCTCGAAGGGCGGCAGAGCATCACAACGTCGCAAAGCTGGAAGCAAGTCGCCCTTGAAGCTGAAAGAGTGAGGGTTCAGGATGTGGTAGACGAGGTCAGCTTCCGATTTCACGATTACGCTCGGTGACATGGAGATCTCGGTAATGGCTTTTGCGCAAAGGTCAACAGGAAGCCAACTCGGTCGCTCGTCCAGCGATGGCAGCGCGCCGGTGGTGAGTGCGCTTCGCACCATGAGAGCGATGGCTTCGGTATCGTTCCAGTACGCCGCCTTAGTGTCGCCACTGAGTTGGCCAACGCGCAGCACGCGAGCGTGCATACCCGTCTGCCGCATGGCATTGCGGACGATGTGCTCAGTCACGAGCTTACTCCGACCATAGCCTGTGTGCTGAGCATGGCTCAGGTCTTCAACGGCAGTCTCGCGGATGGTGGCCGGCTTGGGGGTCGAGCTTGTTGTGCTGACACTGCTGCAGAAGAAGAATTTTGCCGGGCTAGGGAGGCCGCTGCGTAGGCAGAGATTGATGAGGTTGTGGGTGCCGCGAATGTGTTGGTGTTCAAAGCTGCGGACTCCGAGATTGAAGTTCACTGCCCAGGCTGAGTGGACGATGCAGGTCAACGAGCCGAGGAGATGGGCCAGGTCTTGCTCAGCGAGGCCCAGATTTGGCTGTGAAAGGTCAGACGGAACTGCTCGTATCTTGGCTTTCTCCTCGCGGGCAAGATCAATTTCACGGGTGGCAAAAGACTTCGCCAAACGTGTCTCTGAAGCTGCGGAATCTGACGCTCTGACCAGAGCCCAAACCTCGGAGACGTTCGGCCGCCGTGCCATTTCGGCAACGATGAAAGCACCAAGATTCCCAGTCGCTCCCGTGACCACAACGACGTCTGCCCGTTGCTCGCATTTCGATTGCATCGTTGTAACATCGCGTTCAATGAAGTTGGAATAGCGATCAATCAGCTCGCGCATGGTCTCAACCTCGTCCTCGGCGGTATCGACTTCTTCGCCGGTACGCAGCTGACACAGGTGCTTGGCGAGTTGTCTGACATTGGCCTTCTCAAAGACAATGTTCTGGCTCAGAGCCTTCCCAGAGAGATCGAGGTCTCGCTTGATGATGCGCCAAAGTCTTGTTGTCTGCAAACTATCCACTCCGGCCGAGAATATGTCGGTCTCCGGGGAAGGCAGTTGTACGGCGAGCTCAGTTGAGAACTTCTCGAGCAGCCAAACCTCCAAGGCGGGCACGTCAAGCTGCAAAGAACCACTTGCGGTATCGATACCATGCTCGAAGGCTTCATATGCGCTGGTGATCTCGTTCGCGAATTGCTGGTAGACCTGGGCTCGGATGAACGTGCCCTTGTCAGTCTTTGGATAGACGACATCGGCTGGTACAACCACGATGAGCTCCTTTGGGATCCTCGAAAAGGTCTCGGCTTGACGATTTGCAAGCTCCACGGACGGCCAGATGGCGTCGATGCAATCTTCCTCGCTCAAGTCTGTGCCTTTCTCGGGAGAGCGAAAGACTAGGACGCCAGGTACAGTACGCTGGTAGCCAAAGACTGCTGCCTCTTGCACCAGCTGATCCTGTCTGATCTGGCCCTCAATTGGGAGCGGCAGGACCTTCTCGCCGTTCACTAAATTTATGCGGTCGTCTAAGCGTGACAGATATTTGTAGTGGTTTGCTTTCTCGGGATCCGGATGTCGAGTGAACAGATCTGCTGTGCGGAAGCTATGCTCGGGATTTTTTGCGCTGTACGGAGGCTCTGAATTACTGGGCCCTTTCGAAGGCAAGCCGTCAAGACCGACGCATTCAAACACACCAGGGGCGATCTCGTCCTGCAGGGGCATCAGCAACCTGGTTGGCAATGTCTGTTCAACCGAGCTTACCATCAGAGTATGATCTGCCACCAGACGCATTAGCCGGAAGTATTGCCATTCATTGTCGCCAGGAGGCCTGAACGTTGTCATGATCTGTCCAATCTCCGTACAACCGTAGTTCCCGACGAGATTCACGCCCTTCGCAACGAGTCGATCGCCAAGTTCGTCCGGACAGCTGCTTCCACCGAACAGAACGAGCTTGGCTTTACCGAGAAGCTCTACGCCTTCTTCCTTTTCTGCAAGCAGCTGGAGTACCTGAGGGATGGCAGCAATGAGCTGTGGCTGTGCAACATTGATCGCATCCGTCAAGTTCTGAGCGGTGACGGGCATGGAGTGATTGCCCAGATACATTGGCGCCTGGGTGTAGAAGGCTCTGAACAGTTCCATGAGACCATGCGAATGAAACAGAGGCGACACGCAGAAAGCTCTGAGACCGAAGCTTTTGCGAAAGTTGGCTAGACATGATTGATTCGACAAGAAGATGGGCTTAGGAAAGCCAGTTGATCCCGAAGAATGAAGGATCCACGCCATCTTCGAGCCTTCCTTCACGAGATCGACTCCCGCTCGGTGGTATGCTCTAGGTTGAGTTTGGTTTGCATAGCCGTGGCGTTGTAATATCGGCACTGCTACACCATTTGGCCGGTCAATACAGACGTCCTCGACAACGTGCCGTTTGGCCTCCGGTACGATGAGGGTTTGACAGTCAGCCAGCTCAAGAAGTCTCGCGTACGCAGGCGCGGTCAAGCGAGTGGAGAGAAATAGCACAGTCCATCCGAGACGATTCAAGGCGAAAATTGTGACCACGAACTCAAAGCTCGAGGTTGCGAGGAGGGCAACAACGGGCGCTTTCGCAGCATTTGGATCCTGTAGCTCCTTAGTTGAGGTACTCTTACAAAGTCGCCTATTACATACAGCGGCTTGGAGCCCATTTGCAAGGTAATGTGCGACGGCAGCATCGGTGTGTCGATCAATGTCTGCGGCAGTGTGCTCTTCAAAGTCCGCGGCGCCAGATCTCGGGTAGCAGATCAAAGGCTTCTGCTCGGGCTCGGCCGCGTGAGACTTGAGCAGGCCATCGATGGTGAGGAATCGGTCGACAGGTCTGATGTTGGTCCGTAGGTAAGCATCGAGTCCTGTTCGACCAAGGAGAACGTTGCCTGCTCACAAGTAGGATTTGTCATGATGTGCGAGCTTGAGACTGAATGATTGTGCGGCCTCTGCCACCATCAAGGTAGTTGCAACAGTCGCCATTGAATCGAGTGGTGAGCTTTTCGATTCCCTATCCATTATTGCTGAGCATGAATAGTATATGTATTCACGACATGTTCAATCTGCTGGGGTTGAGCAGTGCCATTTCCGCGCACCTTTTCCGCTTTTCCGCCTCGGTGTACTCGCGCGGATTTATACCGAAGTGAGAGCTCCATGGTCGGCAATTGGAGGCCTTGCAGATCTCTTCCAACTTCCAACCTGCATTCATAAGACTTCACTCCACTTGCCATGCTGACAGAGCGGTCGCGTACGGCTGCGAGCGTCATATCCGGCAAAAGGAAGCAGTTTCCAACGATTTGGCCTCGTTTGCTGAGCCGGTCTGGTTGTTGACTTCGCGTCCGACCAGCAACCGTGGCTACCAACAGATGCGAAGGATTTCGATGGTCCAGTGTTGCCCTGAAGAAGGCCACATGTCGAAGCGACTTTCCTCAAAGGCAGAAAGGTCAGCCCCTCTCCCACAGACCATGGCAAATGCGGAGCTCTACTATGCACCCTGCAAGCACGGCTCTTCCACGAGGTATAAGCTGTGAACAGTGTAGTCGAACCCAGGTCGCATCGCCACGATGTACCCATCAACCCACATGCGGCATCGAGGCTTTCTTCCATTCCTCTTCGCGGCCTTTCGTGATAACCCACTGCAGCTGTTGGTCAAGCACGCCGGTGAGCCGCGCAATCCAGTCGCGTGTATTCTTGACTCTCCTGGGGTCCCACAACTCCCTCCAGAAGCCAAGAGACCTGTGAAGAGAATCCCTCTCCTCCCACATCTCGTTGTAAGCGACGAGTCCCGGAGTGCCGGGAAAACAGACGCCGTACATCTGGCAGAAGGACCGCCAGGCGACCTCACAGTCCACCGCTTCTCCCTCGAACAGCCATGGCCACATGTGCTCCCAAGTTCTCCCAGTCAGCTGATCGGGCCATTGACTGTCCATCAGCCACTTCATGTGGTGCTTGTACTGCTCTCTAGGTCGACTCTGGATAGCTGTTCGGGTCACAGCGAACTGAGAGCAGCACGGTCCGGCCAAGATCTCAGGGATCTTGACATCTTCTCCAAAATTCTCCCGGAAAGCTGTCGCCATATACGGCTCTTCG
Source organism: Zymoseptoria passerinii SP63 (assembly GCA_000223825.2). Classification (NCBI taxonomy): domain Eukaryota; kingdom Fungi; phylum Ascomycota; class Dothideomycetes; order Mycosphaerellales; family Mycosphaerellaceae; genus Zymoseptoria; species Zymoseptoria passerinii. The sequence continues at coordinate 36,904 of AFIY01001040.1, read as the reverse complement.
GTGTTAGGAAGCGACTCTTCAAAAGTCTTCGTCGTGTTGATGTAATTCGGACAGCCTTGTTCCCAGCTGATGCGAAGATTGAAATAGCCACGCTTCTGGACCTGCTTCAGGTCGAGGTGGGTGAGGGCGAAAGACATCGACTGTCGCAGGGCAGGATCGACATGCCATGGATCTTCCTCCGCGTGGATGAATATGCTGATATCCGGAAGCTTGTCGTAGTTTTCGTAAATGTACGTAAAGTACATCAATGCCTCGCGACCTTTTGGGAGTGGGGGACGATACTGCGCCGTGGTCGAATCGCTCACATAACGCAATATTTTCAGTTTTGGAATGTGGTTGTTCAGCTTGGCGGTCCATGATGCGTCGTCGGCGGCCACGCTTGCAATAACCAAATTGGTGGAGATGTCTTCATATTTCGAGTTAGGCAGCAGAAATTGTCCATCGTCAATGGCGCCGTGTCGGGGTCCTCGGACAGAGATGAATGTATGATAAACTGCCGGACGAACATTGAAATACAAAATGTACAAGAATGGAAGAAGTAGGAGCACTGTCGGCCAACGACTGCGACGTCGCAGGCGTAGGCCTGCGCGGATCATAGCTCGCTATCGATAGACACGAATCCAGAATGGCATGGTTGGATACCCCGGAAGAACTCAAGTATCGACGAGGCTGCCCCTGCCAAGAAATGGGAGGATTCCAGCCGACCACCCGTAATTTATGAAATGCCTCGGAACCACTCCTTCCACAAACGAGAAGGAACTGGTGTACCACAACTACGATCCGAGACTTGTCATCATGAGCGTGGATGATTGCTACTTGGTGGATAAGGATCGATGCGAAAGCATACAACATGGCTGAAGATCTTGGTCATTTCTTGTGAAGTCAGCATGTCGGGGGCATGACGGTGAGTCTCCCTCGAGTCCTCAGTTATCGTACAACAAGGCCACCGCGTCGAATTGTACTGCCATCGCCGCAGCCGGGTCTGTCCAGGTCTTCCGGGGCTTGTCCTCCTACAAGCCCCACGAGAGTACTCCATCGCTTGCCCACAAGCTTCGCGACCAGCAGCTCCAGGGTATTCGTGATTCGTCATGGTTCTCGTATCAATTATCCGGCGGCGATGATAGAGGTCGAATCTCAAGCTTGCGAGGTTTACGTCTCGCAGTGAGCTGATCAGAGGTGCCAAAGCTGGCCTCGTCCTCTGTTCCCTCCTTGGTGCTGTCAAAGCCACCATCAATATCTGAGCTCATATAATCGTCGTCATCGTCGGTCTGCGTAGAGCGTGAAAGAGTCTGGTGTGTGCTGGTCAGACCGTCAACCAGAGCGTCCAGCATACGAGCCATCTCGTCGACAAGCAAATTGGAATCCGCCTCTTCTGCCAGAGTTGACGGATGGGGAGCTTCAATCGCTGGAAAGCCGATCTCTGGACCACGAGAAGCGTCGACACTTGCATCGCGCGACTGTGAAGATGAAGTGCCATATCCATTAGAGCGCAGCCCTTGTTCGAGTGGAAAGTCGCCTGCGCCAAGTCTCGGAATATCTGGCATAGTGGGATAATGTGGGCTATTGTCGAAGCTTTCGTCAAAATTCGGCCACCGATTGCTTTCGTCGAAGCCTTGATCCGGGCCGAATAAGGTTTGTTGCGACATGCTGTATGGAGGATCGTGGAAGCTGTTCCCAATGTTGGCAAGCCCATGATCCAGGTCGGAAACGGTGCTTGACAGGCTGTTGCCACGAGCATGCATCAGCACGGACCTGTTGCTGTTCCTGTTCGATTGACCGCCCTCGGACTGCCATTGCTTATGATACGAGAACCGACTGCGGTCCAGCTCGTTCTGCATTGGGTCGTCCTCAAGGTCGAATGGGTTGCCAGATGTGATGTCTGTCATGACAGAGCCGGTCATTGAGCTTGCCGTTGACGGTCTACGAATTCCAGCAGGATCACCGAGTCCCATGTCGAGATCGATCATCGATGTAATGGAGTCCCTATTTGACGATGCCTGTGACTCGCCCGTGCCATGGGATATGCTCCTAGAATGACCCAATGGCTCAGTACTCGAGTGACTGAGTTGAGGCCTTATGCCAGGTGGCAGATCTGCAAGGTGCTCTGCCTCATCTTCTTCCCTCAACTCAGCCGTGCCAAAGCTCCAATCCATCGTGCCTCTCTTGGCCGACGGAGCAGGCGCCGTAAGCTGGGGAAAAGTCCATTCGAGCGTGGCCCGCCTACCAGCGTCGGCGTATGGCGGATACTCGTATTCTTCGTCGTCATCATCGGTCGGCAGAGTGCTGCGTGCGATGGGTTTCAGTGTATGCTCATTGAGCGTCTGCAAATGCATCGCGAACGTCGATGTTGCAGTATCATTGACAAAGGCCTCGTTAAGGTCGATTTCGATCATACTCTCCCGTGTCGGGGCATCGCTGGTGAAGCTCCTCAACGGCAGATCCGACGGAGGAGGAGATGGTGGCTTTGACGACACGGCTGATACTGGCGTGGCCAGCTGATATCCATCCGGATCCTGAGGATCGTAAAGCCTTGCGAGTGATCGTTCTCCTCGATTTGCCGAAAGCTCAGTGTGCTCCCGTCGAATGCGTTCGGCAATGGTGAGGTTCTTGGTATTCAGTGGTGCCAAAGCGGAGCCAGTCGATGTTGGGAGCTGCTGCGTATCGGTCACATACATGTTTGGCATTTGGCTGTATCGCCGACCAAATTCTTGGTCGAACGTCTCCGATGTGCTGAAGTTCCAGCTACTGAGGTCGTCTTCCTCTTCTGGCAGATCGTCATCCGCTGGACGAGGAACTCGGGGGTCTGCGGGAGACGCGATCCAGAGAGATGCACGACTCCCACCACCATGCTCCCAGATTTTGAAGCGCTCGATTAATCTGATGAGCCCAGTCGTGGGGTACTTCTCGCTGGTGTTGGCAATGAATGGGTGCCTCAGTATCATTTCTGCAGTCGGACGGGCTTTCGGATCGCGGTTGAGGCAGAAACTGATGAAGTCACGCAGTTCCTGAGGATAGTCACCAGCGCCAAGAGTGGGTGCAGCCTCTGCGAGGAGAGCCGGAATATCTTCCATGTACTTGTTGGCAAAGGGCGGATTTCCCGTCGCCATCTCAAACACAGTACATCCATATGACCAAATGTCAATTTCGGTTCCATAGCCCACGGCCGTGGTTCCCTCGTCGTTTGTCAGCGCTGTCACAATCTCTGAGGGCAGCCAATGTGGTGTGCCGATAACGGTCATGCGCTTTGAAAGCGAATCATTCATGACCCCCACTATGCCGAAATCACCAAGCTGGATCTGTCCATCCTCAGTGATGTACACGTTGGCACACTTGATATCACGATGGATGACATGCATAGCGTGAATTCCACGGATTGCGATGGCCAGTTCCCTCGCGATCGGTATGATGTATTCCAGCGGGAGTCCGGCGGGCCTTCCGTTTTTCTCAAAGGGACGCATGAGCGTTCTCACGCTGCCTCCAGTGCAGTAAGCGGCCACAATCCATAGTTGCGAGTGCCAATCGAAGGCATCGTGGATGACGTTCACGTTCTCGACGTTGTTGTCTTTCAGCTGCTGCAGGATGCTAACTTCCTTTGTGAATTCGCGAATGGTTCCATCTCTCGACTCTCCAACATCGTATTTGGCGTCCCAGTCTTGATCGTCGATGTTCGTAATCTTCACTGCGACGAGGTTGCCGGACCGCTGATCTCTACATTTGTACACGCGTCCATACGCACCCTTGCCGATGAGCTCAAGGAAATCGTACGGCGGTGCGCTAGTACCAGACTTCTCTGCCTTGCGGACGATAGTCTGGTAGACTTCTCGAGCTTCCTTGACCCGCCGAGCCTTGTCCTTCTGATCTTCAAGCGTGCTCGCTGCCGGAGCCGAAAGTCTCGAGGAATCCATACCAGCGGTTACAATCGGAAGCAAATCCTGGACAGTCAAAATGTGCTGTTGCGATCCACGATCCGAACCCGACTCCTCTGGAACGGTGGGCAGGGAATGGTCGATAGCAGTAGCCTCAAGCTGAGAACTCCGGCTGAAGACAGCGCAATCTTCGACGACACCCCAGAATTTGGTGACTTTCTTTGTACCTGGCTTGTCTAGGACGTTGGCATTCACTGCCTTCTTGAAAGGGAATGCCTTGCGCGCAGCTTTCCTGATTGCTCTAGCAGAGGTACCCTTGGGCTTGAGCCTGAGAGAGCTCTCAAGATGGTCTCCAAAGTCTGTTCGATCGTCAGTAGGGTACTCAATGCCCATTGGTACAGTGGATCTCTAACAGTGTGAAGGATCTCACTCGAGAAGCGCACAGATGCAGTGCAATCTCTTGAGAGCCAATCGCATGGACCGACTACAAGGTTCAAAGGTAGAGTCAAAGACCCAGCAAAGCGACTCGTCCGCAAGTTATGGGTGCCGCAAAAACAGCGGACCCCAAGTCATAGATATCTTACCCTTAGTGCTTTGCAACTCGGTCTGCGAGGAATCCGGCGGCGGAGACAGTCGATGTGATGGATTCGATGACTGGTAAGCGGGAGGGCTCGACGGGACACTTGGTTGCGGACTGTTTGGCTCGGTGTAAATGGCTTGCGATGGAACGCGGCGATGCGCAGTTGTTGCACGGCGGTAGGCTGGAAATGAGGCCGCGGTCAGTGCTGTGGCATCGATTATCGTGCTGTGACCAGACAACGGCTCCCTGACTTCGCCGTCTGTATGCCGGCGACCCGGTGGCCAATTGCTTGTCATGTTGAGGATGCTGACGACGAAGGGATAATGAGGCGGGAGAAGTCGTTGGAAGGAAGTCTCGGGCGAGTGCAATAGGCGGTAGTCTGCTTACCTTGAAAGCTCTTCGCAGCTCATGGATTGACGGTGCGGGGTCACCATTCACTCATCTCGAGAAGTCAAAGAATGGCACGTTGGGAGGGAGAAGCATGCTGATGGCCTGCTCTCGGAATTCACTCCTCGTGCCCTGTCACCATCCCCGACCCTCCGATATGACCACAGATTCGAAAAAAATCGCTTTTGTCGGTTGTACTAAGAACGGTACGTCAGTGGCCGAGACGAGAATGACCTTTTGATGTTATTGCTTCAAAATGGCCTGGTATACCTCGTCTCCAGAGACCTGTGGTGGTTCTCCTGCAATTGGGAGAAGCTCACGCTAGTACGAATGCACGATCTCGGCCCGCTGCGTCCCCCGCAGACAAGGATTGACGTCCAGGTTCACAGGTCGGTTTCACGAGTACGACGCATGACGTTGAAATGGTCACCAGAAACCGGTAAAAGCGAGAATGTACATACGGGTGGCGAGCAGTATATGAGCTCCAATATCGGCATTCGAATTCACTTCTTGCACCCAAGCAACCCTTCCCTACAAACAACTCTGTCCTTAGCCCGGAACTCTAATCGTCGACAGACTATCCACCACGCGAACATCATGTCGAATACTCGAGCCAAGCCTATACCACCTCCTACCAAACCGACCACTCGATCACCAGCTCTGAAGAATCCAACAACCAAAAAGGCAACTCCAAAACCTACCGTGAAGACACCCAGTGGTTCAACGAGACCACTTCCCGCTGGAAGCAGATCAAATCCAACAAAGAACCCAACCGCCAAACCAGCCGCCGAACCAGCCCCAGCGGGCAATTGGATCAACCGTACCGTACAGAACAGCGTAGCAGGTGTCGGAAACTATGCGGGAAGCCTGATAAACGGCGTGGGCAACAGCGTGAACAAAGTCGGCATGGGTGTTGGCGAACGGTAGGCAGCAGCCATCGTCGGCCAGTGACCTGACTAACGTTGTTCCAGGATCTCGGACACAACCCGCGGTTGGGGACAGGGAGTAGCAGGCTACGGCAACGACATCAAAGACTCTGTCGGCGTCGGTGGACCGAGAGTTGCGACGGGCGGGAATCCTTTGGGTCTTGCTGGACAGGGCTCTTCGAAGAACATGCCGTTGCCGGCGAGCAAGACGAAGAGAGCGACAGATAAGAACAAGGTCGCGAACAATCGGAAGGCGAGCGGTGCCAACCCGTTAGGCATCTAAGACGATGCATGGCGGCAAGTGGAATGTCATCAATGCAACGGGCAAATCTGTCATGGTCAACGAATCTCTGTCACAATATGCAAGTAGGTACGTAGATACTGAACTCGACATCGCCGCAATTGCGGACGCTCCAACCCATGGTCAAAAGAAGAACTCCTGTTCGAATCCAAACTCCTCGCTAAATGATCCCAGTACTGTGCTTCGTTCATGTCGTAAATCAGCAGCTGCTGATTGGTATCGCATCCGTGGCCAGCATTCCGGCTGGCTCTCTCGTCAAGTCTTCCGGTATTGACTCTGCGTCGCTGTCGTACTCGTCTTCCGAGTCATCACTATCGTCCTCCTCATCGTCCTCCTCTTGCTTCATTCCACGTGGAAGTTTCCAAACGTTGTACTCTCCCTCCAACCATCTTTTGCTCTTTGAGAGGCCGTAAGGATCGAATGGAAAGTAGGGCTCAAGCTGGTGATGCACGTCTCCGGTCTTGCGGTCCCACGCCGTTTCTCTCCTTCCGATGTCGATTCCTCCCGCATGCGAAATGGATGAACTCATTTGGCCCAATCGGATCCGCTTGTTTCGTTCTAGGAGGGAGAATACGTACAGAAACCTCAGATGATTTGAGATCTTCGCAAACTCTCCGACAATCGGAGCCGAGCACACTTTCAGAGGATTCATGATCGAGTGCATGTTCTTGTTAAGTGTCTCCTTCAGGCCAGAGATCCAGTTGAGGTCACGCCCTTCTGCCAAGATGTCTTCTGCAATCATGCCTTCGTCGTCCGAGCTGACAGAGGAGGGCTCGTCAATCAAGTCTCTCCATCGGAAGCAGAAGATGTAGAACAATGCCTGTGCGGCTGCATAGTACATGCTGTACGCTTTGCGATCGGGTCCACGACAGTTCGGTTCGTATGTGTGTCTCATGTCCTCCAGGTATACGCAGAGGGTTTGGGTGATTTCGCGCACTAGTTTCCTGCTGATTCTGCTGATTCGCGATGCGCGCGCGGTAAAACTTGCGACGTAGGCACAAGCGGTGAGTCGATTGTTGGACGCGATGTTGCGATCGCAGGTGATCCGCAGGCAATGCGAGGTGAAGTGCCGAGCGTACATTGGCGAGCTCTGTGCAAAGTGGAACAGGAGGAATTGTGCGTGTCTCGATCGATTTGTCATGATGAAGTTGTCAAAGTGTGAGAGCAATTCCTTGTACGCAGCGTTGTTGTATGGCGTCGAACCGGGTGCAAATGATGGCGCATAGTATGTGAACATGAGGTCCTGGGTCGCATCCATCTTGTCGACTTTCAGCCGAATCTCTCGCAGCCTCTGCTCCTCGTCGGTAGTCGTCAGCTCCGACTCCGAGACGGACTCGACATCGCTGTCATCGGACTCGTCGCCATCGGCGTTGTCATTGACTGCTTGGGGTCTCCGCACCAGCTTGTCCTCCTCTTCGTCTTCCAGCTCATCGATGTCCTGTTGTATCTGTACATCGATCTCCACCAATCGCTGCGCGATCAACGCCATCATCTCGCTCTTCAGCTCCGGTAGCTCCCCAACGAGGCGCAAAATGTGTCGCTGATATTGAACATGCCCTTTGACAGTCGCAAGGTCATTCGGATACTGATTTTTCAACATTCTGACAAGCACACTGCTGGCGGAAGGTACTCTCCTGAGCAAGGTCTCGATGAACTCGTGGAGCCGGTCGAACATTGTAGCTCGAGAGACTGGCTCTTCGCTAGGCAGCCGCCCACTGGAGGCCGGCAGCCTTTCGAAGTGCGCAACCGCCTTGTCCATCATTGGCGATATGAATTTCGAGTGTGTGCTGGCGAGTATGATGAGAAATTTGACGTAGACTGCCACGAACTCCTCATCACGTCCTAGCCATGAAAGATCCAATGCCGCCAGAACGAGCTTGCTGCACTCTCCGAGTGTACCGATGTGCGCGCTTAGCGCCATGATATACCGTTTGAGCATTTTCGAGCTGGGCGCATCGCCCGAGAAGGCATCTTGACCAAGAAGTAGCAGTAGCCTGGCGTAATGGGTGTCGTCCTTTTGTTCGGCCGGTGCGAGATGGCGCTGAATTCCGACTCGAATTTCCTCCTTCACCAGCTCCAAGCTCTTGTCACTCCAGTCATCCATGATCCGTACATCGACATTGTCATCAAATGCGACTTTCAGTCTCTTGGCGGTGGAGGATGTCAGACCAGACTCGTCGTCGGTGTCTAAATATGAAGAGTCTCGCTTCAGCCCCATCGTCGGTCGCTGAGAAACGGGCGTGGGCGGTGGCAGCATGGCGCCAGCGAGCGTGGGCGCAGCGAATGAGACCATGTTGAAGCCGTCGGTCGGATCATGAAAAGGATGGTGTTATGTCGGGTTGGGTCTGTTCCGCAACCATGTCGTGTGCAGTGAAACGAGAAAAAGGTCGGTCGTGTGCTCTTGCCCTCATTTGAGATGTGTGGGGAAAGAGCCCAATCTTCTTCTGATGCACGGGCCGCCTGAAATTTTGTCTAGCGCGAAGTCTGGAAGCATTGACATCACATTGACATCCAGAAGGAAAGAGGGGTTTGAGGTGATGGCAGGAAGAGAACACAGCAAGTTGTGAACAACCGAAATCAACAATAAATCACAAACGGGGGCCAGCTTGTGGTGAGTTACCATCCATTAGCATGGCTCCACAAGAGACCATACCGGCGGCTCGTCCGGCCTCTTGGACAAGACTGTTCCTCAGGGCAATTGTCTGTTTGTCTCAAAGGGCGATCTGCTACATGAGCTCCACTCCTCGAGCAGTCGTCCTGCTTCATGTCGTTGAGATGGTCAAGCGCTGGTCCCGTGACCACACGTATGGCGCATGCAGTGTGCAAGACGAAGTTTGGCTTGTGATGGTTGGGTCTGGTTCAACGCCAAAGTCTTGGATATAATCCCATGCACGAGGTGCTGAATTACGCACGCTGCAGCTACTTTACAGCTTGCCAGTGCCGTCCTCATCGGAAGCCGTCCTCATCGGAGTCCTTCTCAAGCTCTTCCCTCAACCAAGCAGCCTCCTTGTCCATCTCCTCTTTTGTCCTCGGTTTCCTCTCTTCATCTTTCGGCCAATCGCGTGATGCCCCATCTTGCGCCTCCTTCTGGTGCTTCCCAATATTGTCCTCCTCGCCCTCTAGCCACTCATGGATCTTGTCGTCCCCACCTGGATCGCCCTTTGTGCGAGGGATCACATGGCAATGCACGTGCGGCACGCTCTGGCCAGCAGCTTCCCCGTCTTGCACAGCAACGTTGAAAGCATCCGCTTTGTAGACTCGTTTCAGAGTATGTTGTATCCGCGTGACGGTGAGGAAGACATCGCTGATCTCATCTTTGGTCAAGTCTGACAGTCGAGGCTTGACTCGCAGTGGTGAGACGAGGATGTGGCCAGGGAGAAGAGGTTTGAGATTGACGATGGCGAAGGAGTATTTTGTCAAGTGGAAGACCTACCTGAGTCCTTAGCCTTGGTCGGATCAATCTTCGCGCTCGGTCAGGGCATCATGTACTTGGGACGTGACATTGAAGGTGCCGAACTTGATTGCTCGACCTGGGAAGCCCGGCATCGTATCGATATCGTTGTCGCTCATCTGGATGGTGTGTTGCTCAATGTATTTGTTGATTCTCCTTATCTGTACGGGCTTGAAGTCGTGCAAGGGGTGTGAAAGCTCTGATCCACGTTGTGGTGGAAGGCGCGTCGAATTATCACGTCATCCTCGAAACACAGCTGAGCTCAGCGCCAAGGGCTCTGTAACAAAACCACCCAGTCTCACTCCCTCAGATGACACAAAAATCGAGAACGACGAGCATAAATGTCAGGATCTTCTCCAGTCGACATGCAAGCAGCGGCGAAGACTTTCATGAGTGCGAAGCACATTGCAGTTGCCGGAGCATCTTCAATACCATCGAAGTTTGGACATCAAATATTTGCCTGGTAAGAACGCGGCTAACTACAGACGGTAGACAGAGTTATTGTAATTAATCAATGAAACCAAGGTATCTGGACCATGGCATCCCTGCGATACCAATGAATCCGACTCTGTCCAGCGTTACTGTTCAGAAGAAAGAATACGACACAATTGCATCGCCATCGAAGCTCGCATCGCCTAAAGACACAAGTCTCTCCGTCATCACCCCTCCGGCAGTCACAGCCAAGATCCTCAAAGAGGCCAAAGAGGTTGGCATCAAAGCCGTTTGGCTTCAGCCGGGCAGCTTCGACGATGAGATCTTGAACTACGCCTTAGAAGCATTTCCAGGTGCGGCAGTGGGCGGCTACGCAGAAGGAACTGTCGGAGGGGAGGGTTGGTGTGTGCTCGTCGATGGAGACGATGCTCTCGCAGCCGCTGGATGGAAGGACGCAAGGAAACGGCAAGTCGATCAAGGACGTCACCCATGGGCTTTGCTAATGGTTTCAGCGCAGTACCTCCAAGCTCTAGAAGACGCAAACGTACTGCACAGTCTAAGAATCGCCTTGGCATCAAGCAGCAGGTCGTGAAGACAAATCGAAAGGGTACGGTGCACGTGTCCGAGTCAGAGGAGTTGCCTTCTAGACATCTCCGCTTACAAGCCGACAGCACCTACACGCCGCTCAAATCGTAAGGTATCCGCGACACCAATATAACAAGCGAAGGCAGTACTCAGCTGCCTGTAAAGCCTTCCTAGTGTTACGTCAACAGCGCCAGTACCATAGCAAGGCGGATGAAGTGTAGAGCAGGAGCAAGTCGACAGCTTGAATGGGACTGTCTTCCGCTGCCTTCAGATTGAACGTTAGCTACCGGCTTGATCGATACATTTATATCGGTCCTGACTGGATACGACAATGAGATATATGTAACAGCAGCCGCGAGATTGAAAGACGATTGCTAGCTAGTATATCCCCAATCGAAAGCGCCACAGAAACATGTCGATCCGCTTCGCATTGAACAGCATCTTGATTCGTGAACACATTTGCAATCGAGAAAGACCGCTTCCTTTGATATACAGAGCCACTACTAGGGCATGCTGCCGTGTCAAAGCATAAAGTCTGATATTAATCTTCTTCCCTCCAATGCCATGAATCGCTAATCTCGTCAATCCAGAAAATGCTATTGCCTCACGCTTTTTCACCACCCTGCCGTCATCATCCCGTGAACTTGAACTTCGTCGCTTCGAGGCGTCCCAAGCCCTCACGCGGCGCTACGTTGCGTCGGCGATAGCTATTGGTGAAGTCCTGAAGTAGACTCCTGATCTTGCGAAGCTCGTCGCTCTCAATCCGCTGCTGGATATTCCGCAACAGTCGCTCTTGCTCCTGTGGCGCGATGGAGCCTCGTGGGAGCATTTGAACGGTCTTCGCCACCCATTGCGCGACTTCACGTGGCATGACCTGAAACATGGCCAGGAGGACGCCAGAGGCGTCGGGGAAACAGTCGGGTGGGAACGTGTACATCATGCCGGTCATGCATCGCTGTACTAGATTCTCGCCTTCCGACGCAATGAGTGCCTTTGCTGTGGCTTGGATCTGAGGTGGATTGGGTTGATTCTTATAGGTCCCGTCGTTGGCATCGAAGTCTGGCGAGGGTCCGTCCTCGCCGCCGTATGCGAGGAAATCCCTGAGGAAGTGGAGGGTAGCGATCAAAGGCTCTTCCTTCAGTAGAGTGAGGGATGTGGATGCTGCATTGAGGATGGGTGCCATCAGGGGCGAAGCGACGAGCTTCGTCGGGTGGTAGAGGATGACATCAGTAGACAGTCGGAAGAAGTCCTCGATGACATCGGGAAGCTCTTCAGGGGCGAGCTCGTTGAGGATGCGTAGGAACGCTGTGGCTTGCTGCTCGTAGAAGACGTAGATGTGATCCGTGGTTTCTCGCGAAACGTAGTCTGAGATGTCTGAGAACTCGCGCACAATACTGTCTGTCGCCCATAGGAAGCAACCTTGGCGGCTAGCCGTGAAGCCGGCAGCGAGCTTCTCGGCAAGTTGCGGCAAGAGAGGTGCGGTATGAATGCTGTATGATAGGACGATGTACCGCCAGCATCTGCAGACCCTCTCGACGATCGGCACAAAGTCGATGAATGCCTCGCAAAGCTGGGCTAGGACTGGAAACACCTCCTGGATGTACTGAACCGCAGGGTGCGGCTTTGACGGCTCAACGTACGGCGTCACCCATTGCACGACTATTGTGAGAAGGTTGAGATGATCTGCGATCGCGATCTTCTGTTCCTTGTCAGTCGCAGCCTGGGCCATAGCAATGAGCTTGTTCATGATCGGATCGCAGCAGAGTTTCATCGACTGATACAGAGTGTCCAAAGGTTGTTTTGCCAACACGGAAGCAACTCCTTCGGTAATCTCCTCTTGACTTGTCGACGGAAGAGCGTCGAGCGTCAAGGTTGGCCTGATAGAACTGTTGAAGCTGTGGCATGAAGCCCTTGAGCAGATCCGCGCAATCGTTACAGAAAAACTTGAAGCTCAGCGCGGCCGCCCTGACGACCTCCTTTGAGGGATGCTGAAACGCAGCCATGATGAAGTTCAGCTGATCTTGAAGAGTCTCGGGATGCTGTGACGTCCATTCGGTGTATCTTCCCAGCGCCATGACAGCTTGGAAGCGAACTTTCTCCTGGTCAGGAATCTGCACTATCAGCGGGATCAGTCGAGGAAGCATGATATTCTCATCAGGCGGCACTTGACGGCCCATCGCCCGCATGCTAAACAGAGGAGCCTCAAGAGATTGCCAATTGGGCACGTTGCCCGCGCTAGCTTGTCCGCCGTGTTGGGTCACCCAAGCCTCAATCAGGACGAAGCTCTTCTGTAGGCACTCGGTGACACCAATGACCTCGCAACAATCCTTCAGCACATCGCCAAGTTGATGGCGGAATTCTCGGAAGCGGTCCTCTGCCTCTCGGTCTCCATCGAAGAGATCCGTATCGCTGCCGTTTTCAGGAAGTGGGTACTGCAGATGATGAATCATGATGTCCACGAGCTTGGAGTAGACATCCACAAATTGCAGTCTTGCGTCCATGTAACGTTCGAGAGTGATGTACTGCTTGAGCTCGAACCAGAAGTTGAAGGTTTGTGAGAGTGCTTCTCGTTCCTTGTCATGAATGCAACATTCAAGAACGGCTTCGACGAGACCGCGGAAGTCTTGTGGTTGCCGCGCGATCAGGATGACCCAAGCCTCTCCTGCTTCGGCGAAGACACGGGTCACTCCCTTGTACGTCTCCCAATCTTCCTCCTCAGCACAAGTCTTGATGCGTGTGCCCAGAGTCGCGAGCCGTGGGTAGAGTATTTTTATGATATTCATGTTCTCGTCCACGTCTCTTGTCTCCTTGAAAATGGCGCAAAGTGTTTCGACCGCGGCGTCGAAGGACGTCTCGGAATGGATCGCGGCTGTGACCACGTCCATGAGTGGAGAGTTGACAATGTCGTTGAGAGGTACCTCCCGAATCCAAGATGTGATGCACTCCATGAGTTGAGGGTTCTTCGATGCCTCGGGAGAAGATTGTGCGTATTGTACGAGCAGGCGCAGCACGTACTGGCCATTCTGTTCCAGTAGCTCTTCTTGACGACTCCGCAAATCGTCCTCCGCCAGGTTGATCTTCCGCCCCTCCGTCACTTCCTCAGGCAAGACATGCAGGAATTCTAGGATGCATGCTGTCCCAGTTGGATCGCTTCCTAATGCTGTAACCACTGTTGACAGCACATCCTTCCACTCCAGCATCAAGATGGCCAAATTCGCCAAACACACACAAAGCTGGGTTCGGATGGGCTTTGGTCCTTTTGCATACGCTGCGAGAACAGAGACCAGCGTGTCCCGCAATTGTGGAAGAGACTCCTTCGGTATTTGGTGAAAATCGAAAACTATCTATGAGAATGTCAGTCCCGGCTCTGGTCCCACTCCCACTCCTTACCGTACCTTTCCCTTCAAAGTTGTTGCCGCGAACAGCTTCGCCTCATCGGTAGAGCCGGATGATTGCAAAATCGCAAATGTCGATGTCCATGCTTCAGACGACTTTTGGAACTGCTCCAAAAATGTATGTGCCTGGCCCTTCTGAGAGCGATCTGCATTACTCGACATGGTCGCCAGTGCTGAAAGCACTGGCTGAAAGCACTGGCGCAAAGGCCTCCTGGGCGCCATTTGTGGTAGCCGCACTCGCCATGGTTTGAATGTGTTGACAGGTCCGTCAGGAGCGGCGGGCGCGGATATCGAGATGCGGCGGCGTGTTTGAGTTTTCACGTTGCAGTTGCACTCATCGCAGACTTATTCGGACGTTCGTGGAAGCGGTAGAGACGGTGGCTGGTGATAGTGCGTTGAGAATGGCGGTCGTGGGATCGAAGGAGGACGTTGATGAAGACCAAACAACGTGGAAACCCCCACCAAAGAACTTGAGGTTTGCGGCCAAATCTCCCGCTTCGAGACTGGTCTGTGCTTTGCTCTTCGAATTCTACAGACTCCATGTGAAGGTCAAGTTCGACGGTCTCGCATTGCTCCGGAGGACACCTACAACAATCGGCCATATTTAGCGCACACGAAATACACCCTCGATATTCCACATCCCCGCGAATCCTCGCAGCGACACCATTGGAACGACGCGCTTGTCACGCGACATCAGCGCAACTCACAACCTCATCCTTCACCATGGGCGATCGACGCGGCGGTGGCCAGCGCAAGGTCCTCCTTCCTCCGATCAACTTCATCTTCAAGCTACTTCAACAACGCAGCACGGTGCAAATTTGGCTATATGAACAGCTTGGGATTCGCATCGAGGGCAAGATTCGCGGATTTGACGAGTTCATGAATTTGGTGATCGACGAGGCCGTGGAGGTGAAGCAGCCAGGCAAAGGACAAACGGAGGCAGACGTCAAGGATGGCAGACGGGAGCTGGGTGAGTTCACGTGGTTCGACGATGTCATGTGGACGATGAGCTAATCGAGGAAATAGGCCAGATTCTGCTCAAGGGAGACAATGTCTGTCTCATCCAAAGTTTGTCATGAGGAGCATAATTGTGAAGAAAGCTTGAAAATGGCGTACAAAAGTGATCGCATGGCATGAGGATCAAGAGCAGGCTTACAGGGTGGTACGGAGTTCAGGCGAATGGCCTGCGGAAGCAGAAGCGTTCAGCTCTGCGGCACATATGCTACCACTATGAGGGATGGACCGCATGAGCTGAAATGGACCAGGAGTGTATGAGTCGCCCACAGTCTGCGATTTAGCTCAGCTTGAGTATTGAGCTTATTGAGGAGTTTCACAAGTCAACAACATGCCACCGGTTCCATTTCCCACAGAGACCGCATCCACTTTCCAATCCCAGTCCTCCATGGCGAGCTCTTCGCCGGCTGGCAAGACTTGCTCTGCGAGGCACAATCCGACTTGAAGCTGCGTCAGTAGACTGTCGTCTTGCTCAACGTGGCAAACAGCGTGAGAAACGTACCGAGGAAAGGCTTACTACGAATGTTGCTCTTGCAGAATCGCGTGAGGAAGCGGTCGTAGAAGCCAGCACCGTGGCCCATTCTGTTCATTGATCGGTCGAATGCTACAGCTGGCACCACGATCATGTCCAGGCCGCCTTTGTCGTCGTCAGCCTCTCGCTCCAAACCGTCTGACGTGATGGTAAGTCCGCTGCCGCCCACGGCGTTCTCTCTGCTCTCCCTGCCTTCTTTGGGGAGCTTGGGAATTCCCCATGCATCCCGGTCCAATACGTAGTATTCATCCAAGGACTCCAATCGCAGCATGTCCATGACCTTCCACTTTGACTTTTCCGCGCCAACAGAATAGATGTAAGGAACGAAGACCGACTTCCCAGAGAGAAGAGATGCCTTCACCAGTGTGTCTGTTTGCGCTTCTCCATTGGGCATGGAAAGGTATATTCCGATTCGGTCTGCTTGTTGGAACTGTGGAAGAGTGATGATCGTCCTCTGAGCCTCTATTGATTGAGAAGCAATGTTCTCATCGTCCAATCTGCTCAATGTCTCCCGCATGCGAGACCGCAGCTCCTTCTTCGCTGCGGTGGCCATGCCACGAGTCGTCGGGACGGACCCGCAAAGTCTGAGAAGCGGTGGCGCGAGGGAGAGTTGAGGCACGACGTTGCAGCATGGCATCGCTTCTATGAGGACATGTCTTCCGAGCTGAGCTGGGCGGGTCTGATGAACTCTCAGTGGTGCTTTGAGGTGAAGCTGGAAGTTTGAACGCCAGACGCGTGCGGAAAGTGCCAAGACCGTGTCGTTCTGCGCCTGCTGGTTGACGACTTGTCAACGGCCTCGTCAACATTCGAACATCTCAACGACCACCCTACATTCAGGCTCAACACTGACAGCATCCAACTTACACACCCCGGCTTGCCGATTCCGCGATACCAGTGAACTTCGACAAATACTAGACCACACACACTCGGCATTGCTGATCGTCTGCCCGATCTTGCGACGCCATGCTGCTATACTACTCGCTCGCCATTGGCTTGAGTGCCTTTCCCTTCTCCTCTGCGCAGACACTACCTGCCGACATTGTAGGGACTTGGACGACAAAGTCGAACAAGACGGTGACAGGCCCGGTAAGCGGACGAAAGCCCTGCATCCCAGCCTGCGCCTTGACCATGTCATCTAATGTCATGAGTAGAACTTCTACGACGCGGCGAAAGACGAGCTGATCGAGCCTGCTCGCACCGGAATTTCATACTCCTTCACCGCAGACGGCCACTTCGAGGAAGCCTACTACCGCGCTATATCGAACCCCTCCAATCCGAAATGTCCTTCAGGGATCATGCAATGGCAGCACGGCAGCTGGATCATGAACGCCAACGGTTCACTCTCGCTCACACCCATTGCGGTGGACGGAAGGCAGTTGATGAGTGATCCATGTGCTGGAGATCATGGGGTGTACACACGATACAACCAGACAGAGCTGTTCAAGGTGAGACCAGGGAAGCTTGCGCTCAACGGGGAGGCAAGAAAACATTCCAACAACTGCATGCTGATATCATGTGCCTTGACAGCAATACCAAGTCCTTACGGACCCATATCACAAGGTTCCTCGCCTGAATCTCTTCGAATTCGATGGCACACCGATGCAGCCAATGTACAGACTTTCCATCACGCCTACCATGTTGCCGACTACCACGCTCCATGCGCTCCCCACTGCGACCGCTACGGCAGGCTCAAAGACCAAGCGCGGTCTGGGTGCTGATGTTCCGATAAGCTGGACCACCAACGGGAAGCAGAACGTGCCCATGATACATCGGATCAATTCAGACAGAGTGTTCTGGGTCGGACTGACTTTCACCGGCGTGGGAGGATTGCTTTTCTTCGGACCCAGACGGCTTGGGATCAGGCTCTGAGAGGAATGGCTGTCTTCTGCTCAAGACGGAGAAAAGTCGGCCGAGAAGGAACAACGCTCCGGGCACATCGATCGAGAGGCGATTAAGACACGAATGGGTCGCACGGCATGATATAAGTATAGGGCGTTCGGACTGAACATGGAGCATGGACAGGCCTCAGGCATGATACAGAAGCATCGAGACTCAGCAAGCATTGGCCGACAACATGAGGCATGGGAGATGCATTTTTATTCGCGGCATTGTTCAACGAGCTCACTTGGAGAAGTTTGACAGAACGATTATGAAGTTTGGGCTGAACACTTCAAGCGGGACTGAACACTCAAGGGGCAGTCTCATACTTCCTCCAACCCCTGCCTTGTCCACTCCGGATAGTCAGTCTCGCACCGCTTGGTACTTATCGGGTTTCGATCCTTGATGTACTCCTCCACTGGCAGGGCCTCGAACTGCGTACGATTACCTATGCACACGCCTCGACTCTGGATCAATCGAGCGTACTCCATAACCTGCGTGACGGATCCTGATCGATTGATCTTTCCGTCCAACTAGTCAACCAAGCTCATCACTTTGAACGCCACCTGTGAGGTAGACGCGACCGTATGTGGTCTGCAGCCAGCCAGCGAGTCCCCGACCACTTTGTCGCTCATGTAGCAATGCGCGGGCAGATCACGTCCGTAATGCACTGGACAAAACGGCGTCTTTGTTTTGTGCGTCTTCTCGGCCGGCAGTCGATCGTCTGCTTTTGACTTCAGCATTTCCCACGCATCCCACGCGATCTTGCCCGGAGGTATGACAATGTGCCGACGGCGACCACCCTGGTCTGTCATGAACAAGCTCTTGTACGCCATCGGATAAGTTCACATACCAGACGAAGTTGAGCAGATGATGCCCAGAGTTCGTGTTGCCATTCTCGACCGCGATGGTATAGGTCAGGTCTTGGATCTGCGGCGCATGAAAGAAGCAGCATCGTTCGCGGAACACCTCCATAGCTGCGCTCGATGCCTCCGGCTCGGGAACAGTGCCACGGATGACCACGGATCCAGCGTATCTTCTTTCCACTTCTTGCAGAGCGAGCAATCTCCGCACTGTTGAACTTGGACCTGGTTGAAAGGGCTGGTCAGTCAAGGCTACGACCCTAGAATGAACAACGACACCTGCATCGGCAACCACAAGGATGGTGCTTATCGACTCTTCGACCTCCGTTCCAACTTCCTGGCGCTTCATATGACGGACTCTGACAATGCCCTCTTCCCCTTCGATGTTTGTGACCGTGCATCCATGTCGACAGTCATACGTCCCATCGGAGGGTTAGACCTCGGGAAGCTTCCCGCCCTCCAGATACGCACTGTCGACATGATCATAAATTGGCTTTCAGGATATAATGGCACAAATCCAGGACGTCGTGTTCTGACGGTTGTTGACCTCTTCGCGAATGATATCGTCTTTCTGGTCAAGATCCGCTTATGCGATGGTACAGCGACAGCCTTCCTAGTCCGATCATATCGCTTGAGGAACTCTATGGTGTCGCCTCCAGCAACGATGCTGGCGCCCTCATTGTCGAGAAGAATCGCGGACTCCGCTGCAAGATCGTCGCTGACGGCATTCGTCAGAGCAAGCAACATCGCCGACCTCGACAAGGTACTGTTATAGGCATGCGCCTTGCATGCTCGCTCACTTCCAATGACGATGTTTGGCTTGGGAGCATTGGCATCACTGCTATTGGTATAAATACCTTTGCCTGCCATTGTATGATTATTACACGCCAACGTCAATACAGCGAAGGAAATGCTTGTCCCCGGGGAAAGCAAGAAGCCCAGCCAAAGCGCTATCGCTTCGATGCCCACGTTAGGATCGGCCTAGACCCCGCTGGTCTCGGACGAATGCTACTCCGTCCGGGATGAGACTGTTGGGGTGAGATCGAATTCACTTGTCTGCGACGGCGCTAGTTACCCGCACGGACCTGCACTGCCAATTATCTTTCCTTTACCATCGGCCCGTCCGCATTCGTCTCTCATAACTTGGCCTCCTTCTTTGGCGGCGCCATGTCTAGCCAAGAGAAGTCCTGCCCCCAGTCAGTACATGTTTCTTGATAAAGGCAGGGGATGGATAAATCGCAGGTCCGCTTGCGGTCCGGATTTCGGACCTCATACCCAATACCTCCGGCCATTTCAGCGACCTTATGGTACTTGGTCTCATAGCCAAGTGACCACGCAGACAAACCGGCGCCTGTTGTCGTCGTACCGGTAACAGTGTTCCTCTGCTTTTCCTCCCACTCGTCAGCAGAGCCGGCGTCTCCTCGATAGAGACCACTGTTGTTCATGACGAATATGAGGACATCCATCTGGAATCGGGCCATTGTCTCAACCTCCATTCCAGAGAATCCGAAGGCACTGTCGCCTTCGATACAGACGATCTTCTTGCGATCTCTGCTGCCAGCCGAGCCTTCAGGATCCGGGAAGTTGTAGGCTGCATAGGCTGCAACTGCATAACCCAAGCCGACGCCCATGGTCGCGTATGTTCCAGCGTCCAGCTTCGTCCGGGGATGCTCCAAAACGAAGATGGATCGAGATATGTCCATAGCGTTGGCGCCTTCGGATACGTACACGATGTCGCCGTTCTCTGGTTTTGAGAGACCATCCAAGGTCTTCTTGATTACGTCGTATGCTCTCTCGTATGGCATGGGCAGCGTTGTTATTGTGGCCTTCTTGGCAGCCTTTTCCTCATTCTTCGATCTCGCAGCTTGCAGCTTTCGCTGGAATTGTGATGACTTCCCTTGCCATTGCCAATTTCCGAGCTGAGCTTGGATCTGATTGACGACCAGTCCAATATCGCCAACGACACTCAGAGTGGGATGGCCTCCATTTCTTCCGAGTTCGTCTGGGCAGATGTCCACCTGAATGATCTTGGCTGATGGGTTCCATTTTGGTGGAAGCCCAAACGACAGAATCCAGTTCAATCTCGCCCCAAAGACTAGGACCACGTCGGCTTCCTTCAGAGCTGTCGACCGAGCCGCTGAAACATTATAGACGCTCGAATCTGGAATGATGCCTTTGCCCATTGGCGTCGGCACGAACGGTATACCAGTACTGAAACCATCAGCATCTTTGCTCGAGCAGTCGTATTCATGCCACTGATCTTACCTCTCCACGAGCGTATGTAGCTCCTTTCCCGACTACAATGAGAGGCGCCTTCGCAGACTTCAAGGCATTGACTATGTCACGGATCTTCTGCTCCGGTGCCATTGACAGCGGTGCTTCTGTCAACACCGGCAATGGGTCACTTGGAACGTCATGGTCGCCAAGGATCAAATTTGCTGGTAGATCGACAAAAGCAGCTCCCGGTCTTCCGAACCATGCCGCTCGGTGGGCATCCTTGATGAATTTGGGAATCAGCTCTGCCGATGGAGGTCGCACGGCCAGTTTGGCAATTGGTGAGAGCAGTGAGATGGCATCCACTTCCTGGAAAGCACCTCTTCCAGCGTTGTGTGTCTCGCTTGAGCCCACCAGTACTAGCAGTGGCCAGGAATTGGCATTGGCGTGTGGAATCTGTTGTTGAAACATCAGCGAGGAATCTTGATCTATGATGCAGAGCTCTGTGAAGTGACTTGCACCCGCGAGAGTATGGAAGACTCCTGGCCCACCAACGCATATGCAAACGCCAGGTTTTCCTGTCAGGTAGCCGTACGCTGTTGCAGCATAGGCCGCTGCCTGCTCGTTTCGAAAACTGATGAATCTTATTCCGAGATACAATCCCTCTTGAGCGATGTCGGTGACAGGGAGACCAGGCAATCCGAAAATCACTCTCACGCCCAGGTCATGGAGCGCCTGAGTTATCATCTTCGCTCCGTAGGTCATCGTTGCTCGTACGAGTGCCGTTGTGTTCAATAGCTGAGCTCGTCCGATATGCCTCTGGTGTCCGATCTCGCAGGTGACATGATCCAAAGACGTTACTTCGATACTTCGTACCATGTCAATCATGCCACGCTTAGCCGTCTAACGATTGACATCTGCGGGAAGATCCCGCCCGAGGTCAGCATGCATGTTGTAGAGCTCGAGGTACTGAAGTCACAGCTTGGTCGAAGCCAAGCACCTCCTCATCCCAGGCTCGGAAGACCGGATGTAACGGACAGCTCGTGGGTCCATAGATTTTACACGTCCTGTGCAGTCGTTCGTCTGTGGTGTACGATCGAACCGGGAAATGTTCTGCGAGATCACCGCTATCTCTTCTGCCAACTCATACGCACATGTTCTGCTGCCCGGCGTGTACGCACTAATGAGGTGTCCTGTTAAGATCGCTGCACGCCTTGTTGGAAGGTTCTGTTACTGTACCGTGGTTATGTCTCCTGCCATGCGACCAGTATGCAGCGTTACGCTCTTGCAATTTTTCCGTCACTAAACCAGATCTTCGTAAGATAGTCGAAGATGTGGTCTCGAGATCTTGCCACTCGTCGTCTTTGGCCATTCGCTCGGGACCTTGTTGTTATCACCATCAAGCCACCAGAAGTATCGGGGAGCCTTGAACCGAGCGAGCTTCCCTCTGACGAAAGCACGAAGGTCATCATCACTCGGTCTGGGGTTGCCCTCCCTCAACTCGACGAACGCACCCAGCTCCTCGTCGTACTTCTCGTCTGCTACGCCTACGACTGACGCCTGGGCGATCGCATCGTGCTCGATCAGTCGGCCTTCGATCTCCATCGGTGAAATGTTCTCTCCTCCGCGGATGATGAGATCTTTGATGCGGCCCGAGATGACGAAGTAGCCATCTGGGTCTAGAAAACCTTCGTCACCGGTGTGCATCGACTTTCGTAGACTCTTGCCGTCTCCGAGTGGGCCTACACCGCCTGGCTCCAAGTCCTCCTGGTGAATTCGTAACATCTCGTCCGTCTTCTCTTTACTGTTCAGGTATCCCGACATTTGCCCGTAGCCACTGGCAACAATCTCGCCTTTCTCGCCCCACGGTAGGACTTTCTCAGTATTGGGCTCGACGATTCTGGCGACGAAATGAGGGAAGAGTCGTCCAGCGGTCCTGATGCGCTTCTCGTACGGGTCCGTCTCATGCATCATGGAGACGAATGATGAGAGTTCCGTCATCCCCCAGCATGTATATAGCCGGGGCACTGGAAACACTGCAACGATGCGTCGAAGCAGTTCTGGAGGCATGGCAGCGCCAGCAATGATTCCAAACTTGGTTGTCGATCGATCTGTCGAGTCAAATTCCTTCTCGGCCATCTCCGTGACGAACATTGTGGGCACGCCGTAGATCGCCGTGCATCGGTACTTCTCAATACATTGGAGAGTCTTCTTCGAGTTGTTAATCTCGCTCGGCAATATCAGCGCAGATCCAGCGATCGTGCTCGGACTTATGCCGACAATCATGCCAAAGGAGTGGAAGAGCGGAGAGCGGGACTGGTAAGCAGACACGATCCTGGTCCGTCATCCTCGTCTGTTGCCAGATGTAGCGACCGCAATTCATGATGTTATAGTGCGACAACGTCACAGACTTCGGCAGGCCGGTCGATCCGGACGTGAACTGGACGTTGGTCATATCATGTGGCGAGATGGTGACCTTCGGCAAGGCTTCTGCTGTCGCATCGAACTGCTCGATGTATTCTTCATATCGAGCTGATTGATATCGTTCATGATCACAAACTTCTCAATCTGCGGGATCTCGGACACCAATCTCGACAGTATCTTTGTGTTGTCGTAGTATGCGAAACCAGACGACGTCACCATCATCTTGGGCCCTGTAGCGTTTTGGTGATAGCAGGTAGCACGCTGGCTTCAATTGACTTACGAACATCCTTAAGCAGAGCCAGCATTTCAAATTCGATGTATGCATAATTCATCAATACCAGAGTGGCACCAAGTCTGGCACAAGCGAAATAAGTCTCAAAATACTCTACCCTGCTGCCTAGTGAGATAGCAACAAGACCGGCCTTTCCGATGCCATCTTTTGACATTGCCCGGGCCAATTTAATGCTTCGTTCTCGAAGCTGTCGGAACGATAGCGTAAGATCCTGTGGATCCGAGATGACTGCTGGCCGGTCGCCGCGGACTTCTGCGTTGTAGTTCAGTAATTCGGAGAATGTCATCTTGAGAGGCACCGGTGTTGCTGGTCCATATACAATGGAAGGCTGGCGGTCATCTTTGTGCGGCGCCGGGTTCTCCTTCGACGGCGCTTCCATTTGTGATCGGGTAGACGTTCGGGTGAAATGCTCAGCTTTTTTTGCTCGCTCGCTTGCTCGATATCACTGGTACTCGTAGCAATCGTGTGAACAGGAAATGCAGAGCTTTCAGCCTTCTCGCATGACGAGGCGATTGCACACGAGACAAGCTGTGGAAGCGCACTCGGCTCGGGTCGGATTGTGGACAGGGACATGCACCGACGACACGCTCCCGTGCGTAGCGTCGCTAGTTGATCGCAGTCCTGGGGTAACGTCGATATTTGATCAGCTTCTTGCATGCGGGGCGAGGAACGGTCGAACACAGATCCTCGACCAGCGTCAATGGCTGCACTTGCCTTCCTCAGGTGTCTTCTTCCGCCTGCCCATCCGTTTGACAGAATCCTACAGCTCCCAGAAGTCGCAACCAGCTAGCATCTTCACTACCGTCCTGGCTTCTAGCACCGTTGCTGGATTCTGACAACAACTGGGCTCCTGCCCCCTGGTCAAGCGCGGCATTATGCCTGCTTCACCCGCCCATCTCGCTGGAGTTGGGGCATCGACAGGTGAAACTGCTGCCCTGGAAAGACTTGCTGCGTCCGCTGGGACCAAGGCATTGCTGGATGCCGGCCTCACGTATAGTAATGTAGATCATGGCGTTGCATGTTTCCTAGGGCAAGAACGAATCCCGCGATCAGTTTTCGACATATTCGGCATTGAAGGAGCACCAGTATCCGAGGTCGATAATGCTTCTGGTCTCTTCACAACTGTACAAAGCATTAGAGGAGGCCTGGCGAACTGTGTGTTGGCGTTTGGCATCGACCATGTAAGCAACGCAGACTCTGCAAAGCCACCTACATGCTGATTCCTGTCATGAAAAGTCCAGTAATGCAAAATCAGACTGCAGTAGTTGTGGCTCTTGTGGTCATATCGGAAAAGTTCCTCACCTCGCATGCCTATCTCAAGGACTCAGCGATGCGAATTCGAGCTTGCTCGATGTCATCGCAGATAGTCTCGCGGACATCTGGCTCAGACGGGTCTGCCACTAGCAGTCGGACGATAGCAATGTCGCTCAGACAGGCGAAGATAGATGTAAAGGACTTACAGATCGTAGAAGTCCTAGCTCACTCAGATTTTGGCGCACGTCGAGCACTGGGCGACTCAAAGTTCCCAAATCCGCAAAAAGCATCGGCAACATCGACATCTTCCGCAGGAATGACAGGTCTGGCCGCACTCTGCGGATTGGGTGTGTTTGGAGAGCCTCAAGCTTCCCGTTCATGATCGCTAATGTTCTCTGTTTAGTCTGGCAACTTCGAGGATGGACGCACGATCGGCCGGAGACGCAAGCTCAGAACGCTTTGCTGTACACGTCAAATCGAGACGGAGGAGCGACCGTGGTAATATTGAGTCGTTCCGATGGCCGAGCAGCATTGAAATAGGAAGAAGAAGTCAAGGACGTCAGAGATGGTCGAGAAAGATTGGGCTATAATCCAGCCCGGGAAGAGCGCGGGATATCGCATGAGGACCTCGAGGCTGTGAGATCGAGGGAGGAATATACAACCATTTTTAGACTCCGTAAAAGAGCTAGCATTTCCGCTACTCGACAACATTCCCTCTTCACTCTCATCACGAAGGGACAATATATGTCTTTTATTTATTGAACAAAGAAACCACGCTGTGATACTGACGAGTTGAGGTTGCCGCAATGTACAGTTGACCGATAAACTGCCAGGAGCGGTCGCTACAGCGAGCATGCACAAATCAAGTCTACACGGATTCGCCATGAACTTCCGAGAACACAAGCCTTGGAAATCTGAAAGCGATCAAAAAGCGACACTTCAAGCGCGAAGCCGGCACGTCATTACTGCCTCCAACCACAGAACGTATGGCACGATATGGACGCAACAGACCGCTCAAGAACTGCATGCTGGCATCTTTGTTCGTCTGCTTCCTCTCGGCTTTTGCTGCCTCATACTGTGCTTGGCTATCATTGCAGTTGCACATGTATTCGTGGAGAAGCAGGCGACTTATTCTCCCGCCTGGTGGACGATCGGGTTCCCCCATGGTCACTCTCAGAACTGCTTGGCTTGAGCTGGCGAACAGCATGACCTCGCCTGCGTCCCGGATAGGCGCATTGTCAGTGTTACTGGTCATTGCATACTATGTCAACGTCGGTGTCACATTGCGGGGAGATTCCGATCGTGATTTGGTCCTATAATTGGTCCAAGCCAACTCGACAAGGAAGAGGACTTGATGGCGAAGGCTCAAGCGGAGGCCGGAAAATCGAAATGCTGTCGACATCTTGGGCGATGTTATACAGGGGATTCGGTGTGCATTCCATAGCCATCGCTACACGAATCGTGTAAGCCTAATTAATACTCATGCCCCTTGGTGCATTGTCAGAAACTGTTCCTCAGCCAAGACTCGGCGATTTACCGCAATCGCCGCGCAACGGTCCTTCCTCCGATATTGGCCGTGGCAGATCTCGGATCCGGACCGGACTTCCATGTCTCTGCACTCCACCAAATATTCAATAATGTTCTACTGTGTCATGATCCACAGTTTCACAAGATTGATTTTGATCGAGGCACGCAAGGAAATGTCTCGAGTTCGATGGAACGATTGCAATGGTGGCCAGTTCATCATCTTCGGCCAGATGGGCCAGACATAGCCTTTTCCGAACGACACACTAGAACTACCGCCCAGACTTTGAGGCTTAGACTACGAGCCGACATCGACCGCACGTGCGCTACGCGGTTTGACCTCCTGCTGCGTTCTGCCATCTCATCAGCTCGACAAGCACCGCACAGACTGTATGTACGATGACAGCAGCTGCCGCAGAAGTCTCCGTACTGAGTATTTCTACTCCTTCATCAGCTGTGATGAACTCCGATCACCATCAAATCTCGAACAAGATGCTGCAGTTCCCCGCAAAAAGCACCCACATTATTTTAGACTAATGGGCCCGCACATCGAGATAGTCTAAGCTTTACCTACGTGCCCGCGCGCCACACCTCTTCCGGTCCACTCCAGTGCAAATCATTTGGAGAGGCTTCAACGAATGAGGGGATGTGCAAAGCAAATCGGAGATGTCGGTCATCAGCCCGCTGTCGTCTCAGAGGCATATCGAAGCGGAGAGGAAACTCGCGATCGAGAGCTGATGCTTGTCGATACTGACCACGCAATGGAGCCTAGCCTTGACTGGGTCTCCTTCCGATGTTCACAGCTGTTCGGACGGAAATGCGGGTCGGGTCTTCCAAGGTCTACGGAGTCGCCAGATTCCTCTGGTCTATTGGAATTCTGGGCACGAGCCGTTTTTAAGCATTGGCGTGATGCCCACGCTATGGGGCAATCATCGTTTTCCGAGCCAGTGGTTCGCTGCTTTTGGTCAGAGGGAGGCTAAGGCGGCTGAGCGACTCAGAGCGAGCGAGTGCGGCGTTGACGATGACCGATGTGCCCCTGGTGACCACAAATTAAGTCGCCCAGCTTGATGTGAGTGATGAGCATCTGTTGTGGGTGTTTTTGTGTTTCCTTCTTGCAGTCTTGAGGTAGATGCATACCATCCCGTTACTGCTTCTATCTTTTTCATGCATACAAGCAGCTGCAGCACTTCAGCCTTCTCTTATCAACGACAACATTGCGCAGCTTGCAAACACAACACCTATACCGCGTGGCTATTGAAATACCGGAGAGCCTCGATATCGAATTTCGCGACGCCCTGGACAACAAAGTCGAGAACCTACTTGCGACGATCACGGGAATCATCCTGCCGCATTCAACAGTACAAGAACGACATCAAGCCATATCAACAAGTTGCCGGATTAGGGAATCTCGTCGACTGGTAGCTCCGCTTGACGATACCGCGGACAGGAAACGGCTCGTCCGGCGGCTTTAAGGAATCGACTGGCAGCAACAACAACAACGAGTCCACACCAATTGAGCTCCTACTCAATACAATGAGCTCCTACTCAATACCCTGGGATCTAACCCCAATCCCGGCCTCTCCCTCGAGCAACAAACGCCGCACATACTCTTCCCATTCATCTTCCTCATCAACACGAGACGCTGAACAAGTGGTGGACATGGCCAGCCTCATGCTCGCTCCTGGTCAAAACCTCCCGCAACCACAAATTGACCTCAAATACTTCGACCAATCGTTTGCAAATCCGTCCTCTTTTGCCTTCACCTCTCAGCCGCCACATTTCCATCGATCCGGTGCCTCCAGATCACGGCAATCCTCTGCGGGCACAACTGCTTCGAACTCGTCGGATCGGGACTGTAAGCCGACTCTGGCAAGCCTACAGTCCAGTGCATCTCCATCGAACTCGGCAGCGGCGTCAACACCTCCTACATCTGCTTCGCCGACCTCTCCAACTTCTTCCTCGGGCGATCTCGGTGTAAGCAGTGCAGACTCCTTCTCCCACTGGAACTCTCTCGGAGCGATGTTCGGCGCCGGAGGAGCCGTCGGGATGGGATCAGGTGGCATGGGAGACTATGGAGCGGAATGTCTGGCGTGTGGCTATCGGTACGAGGATCTAGGTGTTCTGGCTGAGCATCAGCGGATGGAGCACGGACTGGTCGATGTCATTTTCTGAAAGCCCTTGCCCCTCTGGTCCTCCATCTCGACTTGAATGTGGCTCAGCAAGTATCTCCAGAACGAGACCTGGTACCAGGGCTTTTGTGATGAGTCTGGAGTTTGCGGGCTGCCCCTGGAGCTAAGCGCGGTTGCGGAAACATATCCGAATCATTTCATACCTGGATCTTGTAATGATGGAACGGCGTTCAATCTGGGCGAGGGAGGAAACCCTGCACTCTTACCAGCACCAATTCGACTGCGACTTGGGGAATAGCAACTCTATCGGGGAGGTCGTGTGAAACTAGCGACGACATGAGGATAGCTCGACAATGAGAACAGTTTCGACAAACTCGTATCCGAACAACGGGCGGTACCAGCAGCCGACAACTTTCACCATTGAACATTCCCATGTCCTCCTCACCAACTAACAGATCGAGCATAGAAGCAGCGTCCACCAAGATTCCACCTCCACCCCACACCTCCAACACCCCCGCCCTACCCACCACCACCCAGACAATCCACCTACTGGCACGACGTTGTCCCAGCGCTGAAATCCATCGTGCACTTTCCGCCATCCGGATTGCAAGTGGAGTCCTTTCGTCCCGCAATCAGCATTCGACGAACCTCATTCTCCAACCCCGTTCCGTCATTGACAGAGATACGTGCTTTGCACGGATATGAAGTGGCGTCGTCGTCGTAGCAGACGCCTGGCGGTGCTCCGGAACAGTTTTGTCAGTTCGTTAGCCAAAGAGAGTGTCGGAGGGAGGGTTCCGAAAGCAGGACGGACGTAGAGTTTTTGCCCGACGGATGCTCAGGTTAGGGAGAGGATGGAGGCAACGACGGAGAAGACGGGTGTGGTTGGTTCTTTGCCTTGAAAGTTGGAACAGATCGAGTGCCGGTAGGGATCCTGTCCGCTCTTCGAAACACCGGGATATACAGGCTCTGGACCAAAAGCATGAGGCAGTGCCAGGCCCCGAAGACGATACCGACATCTCCGGATCCACGCAGAGTCAAGACATGGTCCATAGCTGCCTAACGTAGACACCGATTGAGTCGTCGACGGGAGCACTACTTCTCGTATGCAGTCCACAGTCTGTATGTTCAAGGACATGTCGATCGGATGCCCACGGCCAGACAATGCAAGGGACATCCTCAGAGGACCAGCACAAGGGCAGGAACCCACCCAACGAATCAATGTCCACAGGCAACAAAGACCATCGACCGTGAGTGAGCATGCCGCCTGCCTGCTCCCTCACCCTCCCCCGCCGCGTCTCATCGCCAGCTGCTCGAAAACCAAACCCCCGAAACCTGCCCGCACGTTCCGCCGCCGGCGCCGCCGGTGTTCGCATCGTCCGGCGGGAGGCATTTCTGTGAAGGTGGTTCTTTTAGCGGGAGCGGCAATGAAATAGGAATGGGAGTGGGGAACGGACGTGGACTGGAGTTCCTACAATCCATTCGGCGTTGGTGACCGTGTGGCCAGGGCCATGAAGAGGATGGACGTGAGATGGGAGATTTGCATGGTGTTGTTGATCGTCGTTTTGGTGCCGGTCGTTGAGGACTGTGGTGGTTGGCTTCGGCTAGTAGAGAGGATGATTTGGAATGTTGGGAAACAGAGGAGGAAGATGGGCAGACGAGGAGTATTATATACACGGTCAGATAATGACATAAGGGGTATCCCGACCGCGCGGGAAAGGCTTACTTGTAGTTACCTATCGAGACCTATTCCGCGACACACAACATAACTCAAGGGTTGCGAACAAGGCTTCCAAAAGATCGAGAAGAAAGACGTCGAGAGAGAACTGGAGTACCAATGCGTACCAATGCCGGAAAGGACGTTCAGGGGTAATAGAACGATGCAACGTCAACCCGGTTGGAACCATTCACCCCCCAGATCGACAACAAGGATGAAAGCCCCGTATAAACTAAACCAACCCCCGACTGCCTACCGATGACCGATCATTCCCACACTCCTCATCGCCGGGACCCATCGTTTACTCCTCCACTTGATCCTCCCTCCCCCTCGAACCCGACTTTCCTCCACACTCCAAACTCCCGACTCCCGGAACCCTCACCTTGGAACCCTCCCTACGAACACTGATATCCCTTCACTCTCTCCACGTAGGAACACGTCCCTCCATACCTGTACGGACACACGGAATCCTGCATAGCCGTCAGCTCGACGACACATGCAGCGGGAAATGGAGAGACCCGGTTTGGGAAAGGGTGATAACGTACGACGCACGCGGATTTCGCGTCGGGGTTGCTGGGGTCGGTGAGGCAGTATCCGGTGCCGTCGTTTGTGGGCACGCAGGTCTGTGGATGGGGTTTGTTGTCAGCGGTGATGATGGATGGGGTGATGAGGGATGGGGGGGGAGGGGGTTTGGAGGTACGAACCAAGGCGGTGGCGAGGCCCACGATTAGGGCGGTGAAGAGGATGGAGGTGAGGGGGGAGGCGTGCATTGTCTTTTCTTTCTTCGTTTCGGAGGTGGGTGCTGTGGGTTGGATGTTGGTTCGGTTGGCGGGCGGGGAAACTTGTTGGGAATTGACGAAGAGCGGAGGATGGATGTTCACGGTATGTTATTTGGGTACTCTGTGCCGGTGACGCAACGACGTACATGTTGTTGCTGCTGTGTCGATTGAAGGATAATGATTAATGAGGCGTTGACGGGATGTGTCAGGGATGCCTTTATCGATACAGGGAGGTCCCTGGATGGATTGATGAAAGTCAATCGACTTTCCGCCCAAGATGAAGATACAGCTCGACTGATGCAAGGCAAGAGTTCCTCACATATTCGAGTAGAGCCACCGGGACGAGAGTGGGAAGGGAACAAGGAACGAACGCACGGAACAAAACCAGCTCGAACTTTTCAAACCCTCTCACCTTGATTCCGGGTTAGCATTGCGAGATCGACACGTCCAATGCACACGTCAAACACCAATCCACGCCACCCCCTCGTCACTTCCGACACAATCGTGAACCATGAGACCGAACATACGGAGGTCTTCACCCACTTCCCCAAAGTCCCGTACTCCTCCCCGGTCCCTCAACCAGCCACCAACACTAGCAGACAGTCATTCTCCGGGACAGTTCTGGAGGAATTTTTCCCCCTCGGTCCAGGTTTCGCGGGGAGGAAAAACGATTACGGGAGGAGAGAGAAAAAACTCACGAGCGACAGGCTACCTACCTCCTTCTCATATGCGCTCCTCCCCCCCGGAGAAACCCCCCCCCCCTGGTATTCGGTGCAGGTGGCGGGATTCCCGAGCTTTCCTCCACTCAAAGTCACAACACCCGTTTCCGAAGCGCGGAAAGGGTTGAACGGGAGATATAGCAAGCGAGGACGCGCACGTAGTACTGCTGCTTGGACGATGGCGGACAAGCGCCATGGATAGAGGACGAAGGGGAGATGGGGAAGTTTTTTTTTTGTGGGGGGGGGGGGGGGGGGGGGGGGGGGGGTGGGGGGCATGCGTTCGGTCGTTTGTGTCCCGGTCCGCTGCGATTTTTCTGGTGTTGTAATGTTTTGCTTGTTCCCGACTGGAAGCAGAGGGGAGGAGTGGAATATTGGGAGAATGGAAGAAAGCAGAAAGAGAAGACGGGAAATATGAGGGATGCATGTACAGTCCAAATGAATTTGCGCATCAGGATATCGGGAGGTTATTAGGATATGCTCAGGTCGGGAAGGTTAGGATATGCTCAGGGGGTGGTGCGGAGGATTCGGACTGGAGAGAAGGTGGTTGGTTGGATGGGGGAAGTTTGCAAATTTCCTTGATCGCTTCTCTTCTTTCTTTCTCTCTCTCTCTCTCTCTCTTTCTCTCTTTCTCTCTTTCTCTCCCCCCCTAGGCATTCTAGTACAATTTCGCGAAGGAGTGGGAAACGTGTGCACAGGGCGAATTGATGTGATGAAAAGTTTTCTCACTCTCCGTCCAATTGGATGAGTGTCCGCCTTTTTTTGCCTCGTGTGCATGGAGGAATGTTTTTTTTTGGGCGAGCAACGCGACAATGGGGGGGCGATGGGGCAATCTCTTCGCTTTTGTGGGGGGCAGAAGAAGAGAGGGACGATGAGGGAGGTGCTGTGACTCTTGACGTTCCTATCCTGTCTGGAGGAACGCGCGCCGAATCGTGAGGCATGGATTTATTTATGTATAATAGTTAATGCTCGCTGAAAAAACGCTTATTGAAACCCTCTCCACCCTGCCTGCTATTCCCTCTCTCTCTCTTCTCTCTCTTCTCTCTCTCTTCCCTCCCTCCCTCTCTCCCCCTCTCTCTCTCTCTTCTCTCTCTCTTCAAGAAAAAAGGTCACACCTTCTTCCCCATCGCCAACAACTCACTCACTTTCGGCGGCAAAACCATCGCACTCCGATCGTTCCTCCTCCAAAACTCCGCCAACAACCCGGCGACTTTCTCCGCTCGATCCTCGTGCACGAAATGTCCCGCGTCCGGAAGGACGACGAGTTGGAATTTCCCCTGCATCTGTCCGATCATCAATTCCCTATCCAAACGGTCCGTGCCGGCGAGGATGAGGAGTTTCGCGCCCCGACCGGTGAGGAAGAGGGAGGACATGTTGGTGAACCAGTCGGACCAGAAGGGGGACAGGAGATGGAGATCCGTGCGCCAGGTGAAGCGCGAGGGGGAGGTGGTGGTGGAGTCCGTCGGGAGGAGGAGACTGGGCACGGAGATGTCGGCGCTGTGGGGATCTGTGGGGATCGCGAATCGTGCGGGTGCGGATGTGCCATTGGATCGCTTCCGACACGGTGGAGAAGGAGGACGGACGGGAGGCGAGGTAGGTTTTCATGTGGGTCAGAGCTTCGACGGCGGAACCTTCGACGACGTCGAGGACTGCGTAGCCGACGAGATTGGAGGAGAAGGCGGCGCGGAAGTGGGTGGTTGCGAGGGAGGTGACGATGGCGCCGCCGAGGGAGTGGCCGATGAGGATGCAGGGGGGGATCGTGGGCCAGTTTTGGGAGGTGGCGGTGAGTTGGATCATGGTGAGGGCGTCGTCGGTGAGGGTGGGGAGGGAGTAGTCGTGGATTGGGTGGGAGGTGGTGGGGGAGAGGACGGTGGAGCCATGGTTGCGAGCGGAGAGGGAGAGGATGCCTGCGGAGGGGAGGTGCTGGCGGAGGTGTCGGGCGAAGAGTGCGAAAGAGAGGGCTGAAGCACCGGCACCGTGGTGGCAGATGAATAGGGGGCCGAGTCGGGGGTCGGTGGGTGGGGTGAGGTAGACGTGATAGTCTGCCGTGAAGTCCGAGGTCTCATGCGGAAGGTGCAGTTCTTGGTCGAAGTAGGTGGTCCAGTGGGAGGTGGAGGCTTGTTGTTCGCGGGAAGAGGGGCGGACGGTGACGATGGTGGCGATGGAGGAGGTGGAGGAGGTGGAGGAGTCGGACGAGCTGCTGTGGTGATCATCTACTTCGATGGCATGTGATGGAGGTTGCAGGGGGATCTTGTCTTGTGATGATGGTGAGGATGAGGGTGAGTATGAGGGTGCGGGTGCGGGTGCGGGCATGGTGTGGCGAAAGAGGTCCGACATGTTGTGCGATGGTCGAAGTAGCCAAGGTATATGTAGAGAGAGAGAGAGAGAGAGAAGAGAAAGAGAGAGAGAGAGAGAAAGACCAATTCCAATTCCAATACGACACACTCTCTCTCTCACATCATGACATGTCAGAGTGTAGTGAAGTGAAGTGAAGTGAGAATCAATCAGAGGGGAAAGTTGGTCCCGTCGTCTCAACCTATCTAAATCGACATCGACAACCGGGATTTGGGTTCTAGAAGACTAGATAGATAGAACCGACCTTGGCGGGGCGATTGGCCCGATTTGCCGATATGATTTTGATTGATTCGATTGATTGATTCGATTGATTGATGAATTAATTGATTGATGAATTAATTGACTGATGAAATAATTGATTGATTGATTGATTGATATTGAATCTTGCTGGTGGTAAAAGATGACTTCCGATTTGATTTTGATGAGAAACCGGGAAAGCTGGTCGATGAGATCACCGCTAGAACTACCTTTTCTTTGCTCATCACCAGCCTCCCAACACGTCAAGTCATCCCAAGACTAAGACAAGACTCACTCACTCCACTCTCATCGACATTCACATCGTCTTCCCTCTCTCCCTCTCTCCCTAACCCTCACCCTCTCCCTCACCCTCATCCGAACTATGAGCACGCTGTGGGGTTCCAAGAAATCCGACAACGACACCAACTCCGAATCCCATCATCAGAACGACGACGACGACGACGACAATCCCGAACTTCTCCACGTCCGCAACTCCGACGACAACACGTCCGCCAGAATGAGGCCGGAGCCCACCGAGAGAGACAGGCTGTTGCCGGACACGCGCCATCGTCCTCCTCATGGCGATGGTTACCTCGACCCCGATGATCCCGCTGTGAGTCTTTCCAATAATGTCCATCTCCATCTCCATCCAACCTCATCAACGACACACCTCTCTTCTCTTCACTTCACTTCACTTCACTTCATCATAGGACTGATCATCTCCTCACCACCACCCCCAGGTCTCCCCCTACAACCTCTGGACCGTCCGCTTCCTCCGCTACCTGTCCATCCTCTTCCTCGCCATCTCCTTCCTCTGGTGGGTGCTCCTCCTCGTGAGCATCTTCGTCTCCCCGCCCGGACTCAACACCCGCGGCTCCGGCTTCTTCGACTTTGCCTTTACCTGCCTCACCCTGGGCATCCTCCTCAACGCCCTCATGTTCTTCTCCGGCCCCAGCCTGGCCATGCGCGTGAGCCAGGGGGTCCTCGCCTTGATCCTCCTGGTCGACGTCATCATCATCGTCTCCGTCCCTCGTCTCCGCGCCGAGGAGAGCGCCCCCGGTGTCGCCAGCGCCGTCTGGACCACCCTCATGGCCTCCTTCTGCATCATCACCGACCGCACCGTCGCCTGGGGCAAGAAGGAGGAAGAGGAGCGCCTCACCGGCCGTCCAGAAACCAAGCGCACCCTCGTGGAATGGCTCGCCGTCCTCGCCTCCACCGTCATCAACATCATCTTCATCCTCATCACCATCCTCATGACCTGCACCCTCGTCATCCGCTCCCTCGACGCCGGTCTCACCATGGACGGCCAACGCTACGCCGTCGACTCCCACAAATACGAGGTCCACTTCTCCTGCTACGGCAACGCCACCACCGACGCCTCCGGCCACCGCACCCCGACCGTCCTCCTCGAGTCCGCCGAGGACCCCGTCGAATACGACTTTGAACACTGGGCCTACAACGCCGTCAAAAACGGCACCATCGACCGCTACTGCTACTGGGACCGTCCGGGTTACGCCTGGTCCGACAACGCCCCGTCCCCGCACTCCGCCGGCATGGCCGCCGACAACCTCGCCGAAATCCTCGCCATCACGGGCGAAGAGGGCCCCTGGATCCTCGTCTCCGCCGGCTACGCCCCGCCGGCTACGGCAGCATCGTCTCCCGCATCTTCTCCGCCCGCAAACCCCGCGACATCGCCGGCATCATGATGGTCGACCCGCTCCACGAAGACCTCCTCTACCGCATGGCGTCCCCCTCGCGTGGCTTCCTCCTCTGGGCCTACGGCATCATCTCCCCCCTGGGCATCCGCCGCATCATCGGCTCCCTCTTCGGCGGCCAGACCAAAGAAGACCGCGTCTACGGCAAGGACAACGCGCAGGGCGGCAAACGCCTCAAAGCCATGTTGCAGGAGAACCTCGTCGCCAACTCCTTCACCCGCGCGGACATCAACACCGCTCGCACCATCCAGGCCGAGGACACCCCTCTCGTGGTCGTGTCGTCGGGATATCACGTCGCCCAGGATGAGGAGTGGGCGAACAAGCAGCGGGATCTGACCAAGATTACCGGCAAGCTCATCGCGTGGGATGTGGTCAAGAAGGCGCCGCATTACGTGTGGAGGACCATGGAGGGACGGGATATGATGGAGAAGCGATTGGGGGAGTTGGTGGCGGATCACAAGAAGGGAAAGGGGGGAAAGAAGGGGAAGAAGGATAAGAAGGGGAAGAAGGAGGAGGAGAGTGGACTTGGATTGGAGTTGTAGATCGGAAAAAGGGAGTGGATGGGGGATTTGAGGGAGGGAGTTGGAAAGCACAGCACAACAACGTTGGGGAGAGAAGAGTGGAAGAAGAACACAAATCGCAGAATGACAGAAGAAGAAGAAAACAAAAACAGATTTAATGTCTAGGGATACGGCAGGGCGGGTGGGATGGGAGGGGGAAGCGTGCTTTTTTTGGGCTGGGAATTCTTCAACGATGGGAGTCGGAAGCTCTTCATTCTGGGAGAGGGAGAGGGAAACAGATTGACAGACACATACACACACACACACACACATATCAACCAGTTATCGAGCTGGAAGAGGACACAGGGGCAAGGGGAAAAGGGGGAGAATGAGAAAAAACTCTGTACATTGTGCGATTTAACGAAGGAGATCATATAATAACCATCGCCTACAATCCGAACTGCTCATTTCTCGCTTCTCGCTCTTATTTTCAAAACAGGTCACGCGAAAGTAAAAAAAGACCCCCTGACACGCACGAGTTGATGTCGTCATGGAGAGGGTGTGTTGAGAGAAATCCCATGTCGTTGCAGTCGAGAGCAAAAAAAAAAGAAAAACCCCCCACCCCAAAAACCAAAAAACCCGGCCAGGGCTGAATTTCCCCCTCTGCTCATCTGAGCGGCGGCGAGTGGGGGGTTGGACTATGTACAATTGTTTTCCACTTTCCCCCCCACATCTCCCTCCCAACAATCCATCCATCCACGAGATATATATCAATGAATGTCCCCAACTCTTCCCCCGGCACCCCTCCTCCCCCAAACCGCGGGACAGAAAAGCAGCCCCC
>AFIY01001041.1:0-24257 GCA_000223825.2 Zymoseptoria passerinii SP63 | reverse complement strand
TACGCTGTTCAACCGTAACACTACTCTAGCTTAGCGACGTATCTATAGATACTATAACTAACGAAATATAGTCGTTTATAGCTAAGGAGTCGTAAGCCGCGTCTCGATTTCGATATTATTGTTATAGATGTTGTCTATTAACTAGTAGTAGTAGCTATATTTATATAACTTCCTCTACTAATAAATAGATATACTATACTATACTCTTACTAACGCTAATTACTCTTCCTCGACCGCTCTAACTATAGCTATAGTAGCTTATTATATCCTCCTTCTACGAGCTCTTATACGAGCCCTCTACGTCTATAATATAACTACTATAGCAATTACTAGCCGACGATGCCTATCTATAGATCTAGCGGATAGAGCGATAAATTTACGACTCTATATATAGTAACGCGAGCGACAACATAGACTGGACTAGACGACGCGAAGAATATACGCTATTACCGGCAATACCGAATCGAGTAAGCGTAAATAACTACCTCGTAATGAACAAGGTTATGGACTAAAGGTATGCCGACACCCCCTTAACTATGAACTCCACCTTCTCGAACGCACGAGCCATAGACATGGTGGTGGCGTTGAGGTGGTAAACCTGTTCTATTGACGTTCCTGGGCCTGCACTCTGATAAGTTCTAAGCGCCAGCAGGCCTCTTCGTCGTTGACAGGCTTCAACTGGACGCGGGTTGAAGACCGCCTCAGCTCAAGCCGGCCTTTCGTGCAAGAAATGTCGACATGGAGACGGCAGCTCGTACACGCTCCTTCGATCCCACGACAGGGCATGGGACTGGCCAAATTCGTGTATATGTAGTAGGTTATCCGTCTCGTGCGGATGCTGCGTGCTCCAAATGATGTGATGACTTTTGCAGATGAGTCCCGTCACTTTTCGAGCGGAGACATCGTGGTTTGAGACGTCGAGTACAGCATCGTCTCGCGAGAATGCAGCAATCAATGATGCTCACAATAAAGATATGAGATGGCACGGGGAATGAAAGATATGTTGTGCATGAGAAGTATACGACAAATGTCTCTAGCCAATCAGCGCTGTTGCAAATCGCGGCTGCTGCCGCGATCTTGTCTTGACATCAGCCAAAGAGCTCCTCGACCGAAACGCATCCCATCAATACACATCGCACAATGTTGCAACGAAGCGCCCGCAGGCTCGTGCCTGTCCTCAGCCGCCGCGCGGCAGCCGTGCGATACTCCAGCACCACCACCGACAATCCCACCCCGACGAACACAGCTCCCAGAGCATCTCCGCCGACAGTCTCCAAAACCAATGCCGTGCCTTCGAGTGCCATGGGGAACAAGGATGCCGCATTCGTCGAGGACCCAGCGGAGGGAGAGTTAAAGCGTGTCATGCAAGCGCCAAATCGCGCGACGACGTGGAGCAGGAGTCAGCAGCCGAGAGAAAAGGCCATGGTCGGACCGAGGTTTGAACAGACAATCATGGAAGATCAGGTATGAGATGTTGTGCTGGAGTAGCGAGGTCTTGGTTTCAGTCAAAGGAGCCGGGAGCAGTAAGAGCTGACGCCAAGACTACAGCCACGGCCGCTCGCAGCTATTGAGCTCATCCACCAACAGCCAGTGACATGGACGGATAAGCGCGTCGTCTCGTGCGATGGTGGTGGCGGACCTCTGGGACACCCAAGAATCTTCATCAACGTGGACAAGCCGCAGATCTGCTGGTGTACTTACTGTGGACTGCCATTCGTGAGTCTCTACTTCGGATGTGGACGAGCCAGATGCGCTAACCTATGGACAACAGGCGCACAAGCACCACCGCAAGTACCTCGAGAGCCTACCATCGACTTCGTATCCACTCGACCCTACCGGGAACACTGCACAGATCCCGGCGGCGGACCTGAACGCTGGAAGAGCCAAGACGGGCGCGGATGCACCGTTTCAGACCGCGAGCGGCGCACCTTACGAGCAGAGATAGAAGTGTCGATAGCGGATGCAAGATGTTGTACATTTGACCGGATCCTACAGCGTGACATTGTGAGTGCCATGCGAGCGAGCTTGAGCGAAACGGTATCGCGTGACTACCTCTTTTCAAAAGCGCGTAGAAGTCAACATCATCCGACACGATTCGTGGAGGAGCAAGGCTCGGGATGCGAGGCCAGGTACTGAACAAGAGCCGTGGTTCACGACTTAGCAGGAAGGAGTCGGATGACTTGTCAGAGCACCTCCTCAACGAGTACAGGTAATTTGGCGGCACTTTCCAAGAAGTAGTACTGATAGGGCAGCACCAGTTACCGGGCAGTCGTACGGCTTCCTCGTTCTGTCTACACTGACGACTCGAACAGTGCTTCCCTAAGGTTCTCTCGCTTCCCAATCTTCGCTTTCACGTCAACGCACTTTTACGCAACAGCATTACCAACACCACTTTCACTCGCAACAGCGTCACCAACACCACTTTCACCCGCATTTGTCCATCACTACGAAGACATACATTGACTATCGCTTTCAAACATGTCCGACAATCCTGCAAATTTGGGAGAGTTGCCAGCGGAGCTACAATGCTTCATCGCCAGCTATCTCGATCCTCTGGACATCCTCGCTCTACGAGCCATGAATCGCAGTCTTGCTGCGGCTGCCAATGACAGATTTGTGCCCGACTTCTTCACCACACGTGCTCATCTGTTCACTCGCTACTCACTGCGCGTTCTTGGCGACATGTGCGCAGATCCGAGACTGACAGCCCGATTGAGGGCGATCCAGTTCGTATTCTGCGAGGCTCGTAGGTCTAAGCCAAGGGAAATTTTCAGAATGGATGCCCTGCAAACTAGGGCATTCCGAATAGCGGACCGTGAACGACGCAAGGCCAACTCGCTGATCGGACAGGAATTTCAAGCGCTGTTCGATGACAACTATGGCGTTCTGCTCCTGACGCAAGTCTTCTGCAATTTGAACCGTGCCAAGCGACAAGTTTCGATAACAGTCGGTCACGACAACCACAAGAGCAGCTCCCCAGTCTTCGGCATCAAGAACTTGCAAAGACTTGTCTACCATCGCCTAGACACTTCTCGGGGTGATGGATTTCAGGACATCGTTGGGGAACTCCTGACGGCGACAGCAGCCGCTGGGTACAGATTCTCTGATCTTTCGCTGTTCGAGGGCGCGGAGGACCGGCGCGTGGAAGAGATACAGCTGAATATCTCCGAGCCTCTGTTGGACCAATTACGTACATGCTGGTCCACGCTTACCCGGCTGTCTCTGGGTCATTGCAGGAACGAGTGGTACGACAGCAGCCGTGATTTCATCCACAAGCTTCTTCCTTCTGCGACACGTCTCGAAGAGTTCGTCCTCGCGGGTGACGAAGGCAAATACAACACGCTGGTTGACTGGACGGAGTCCCTACAGACGACTCACCTCAAGAAATTGGAAATGAACCAGATTACCGGCGAAAAGGACGACTTTGTGACTCTTCTGATGCGGAATAGGAGCTCCTTGCGCAAGCTTGAGTTGACCTTTTGTTGCATCCATCAAGATGACTGCTGGCTCTGCTTGTTTGAGCATGTGGCGCAGAATCTGCAACTGGAACACTTCTTTGGGACCGACTTTATGTATGCGCCAGGTGACGAGACTCTGATATATGGCGGCGAGCCGCTAGAGTGGGACGAGAGAAGCAACGCGTCGGCACTTGCGCGAGTGGCACATCTGCGCATTCCCGGCAACACTCACAGATCACATGGAGTTTGATCTGGGCATGGTTCAGCAAATCTTGGTCGGTGAAAGTGCTTCTTCGCCCACGATTCAGCAAGTACGAGGGTATGTGGAGGAAATCACGGGCATGCTCGATGGAGTTTGGTGGTGGGGTACTTTGGGACGGAATCGGTCATGGGAGATGAAGTGAATCGGACGTGGCGGGAGTAGTCAAGCTTTACTCTCCGTGCCTTATATGTCTCTGCTTCTTTGCTCGATCTCAATCTCTTCCGCGCGTACTTTGCATCTTCATTTGGACTCGATCTTGACGCAACAACACGCAATGTGCATGTGGCCTTTTGCAGACGTTTGGTTGGAAAGTCCGCCGTCCTCGCCGTCGTCGTCGCCACCACCAAGAAGACGACATCATCACCGAAGAAAAGTGACGGTGCATCACTATCGGAACGAGGTTCCGCCTCGACGTGCGCCCCGAGTAAGTCATGTCTTCCTTCATCGCTTCATCGTCCCGCGCATCTCTCATCGTCCTGCGCCCCACTTCACTTCACTCGAGGCGCACAGCTCATATTCGCACGTGCGTCACCTCGATCCCCGCCAATCTTCTTCCATCGCAAACTTCCTCATTTTCATCAACCACCTTCCACCTTGCATCCATCTCCACCAACATCAAGCACATCACAAACATGGGTGACGACGACTACGAACACTGGCCCGAGGCGAGCAAGCAGTGCACCGATGCTGCAATTCCGGCCGCCGGCTTCGACAGTCACAACGGCCTGCACACTCACTCCTACCTCGCCGCCAACGCCGCGTGCCCAGCACCCACTCCAGAACTGGCTGCGCCCGAGGCTGCTTGTCCTCCACTCGCTCCTCAACCCGTCTACTACCCTCATCCGGCCGCCGCTTACGCCGCACCTCAACAGTACTACGCCGTCCCACAGCCAATGCCGCAGCAGCAGATGTACGGCGGCTACCCACAGCAGGGCTTCCAGCAGCAGTGCTACCCGCAGCAAGGCTACTACACCTACCCTCAGCCAGCGATGGCGCCAGCAGGTCCAGTCATCGCCGTGGCTCCACCAGCAAAGTCAGTGACACCCCCGGCAGGGCCTACACCCACGCCAGCTCCAGAGCCAGCTCCCGAGCCAGCTCCCACCAAAACCAACACTCACTTCTATGTTCCCAGATTCACCGGCGGTGAAGAAGCGGTCGTCATCCCGCAGCCCAGCGCTTGGCTTGGACGTACCAAGGCGCAAGTCGAGGAGGACAATCAGAAGATTGCAAAGGCGGAGGGTGCTTGGGATGCGCGCAAGGTGGTGCCGGATGGACTGAAGGACGATCAGATGTGTTGGGTCATCGAGCTCGACAACAGCAAGACGCTTCGGTGAGTTGAGAATGAGTGAGCTTCGATCTTGTTCTTCGCAGCGACTGACAGGATCAACAGTACGTTTGTGGACATCAAGGCCTTCACCGGAAGCTGGAAGCGCGACCCTCGCTATCCCGATGCCTGGTACTTCATCCGCGAGGAGGAGGAGAAGAAGAAGTGTGATTGCAAGTGAGAATGACAAGGCACCGCAACATGCGTGAGAGTTCGAGAGCTTACCCTGGTTCGGAGGACACGGGTCTCGATTTTACGATATGCAAGAATGAGCGCAAAACCAAGGCGCTGGACAGCAATGGCTGCAAAAAGCACATGCTGCCACGGCAGAGCTTGGAATGAGCTGCGCTGGTCTTTACCACGGCAGACGTTCTTGGGAGTCTGCAACAAAGCCATGCTGGAGACAGAGCTCATAGCCTTTGACACACGAAATCGATGATTATGACACGAAGCACATGCCAGTCTGAAGTGAAGTGAAGTGAATGTGGAGAGCCAACATCCAACATCGCTACGGCGCTCGACATCTACCATCGTCTCACCAAGCATCAACACTGACGTAATTCCGAATCACGTCCCTCGAACATTCAATCAATGCCTTCCACAACACCAACACCGACCGACCATTCTCCGCGCAACCTCCTCATCTTCCTCTCCTTCTTCATCATCGCCTTCTTTCCCTCCACCTTCCAAATCCTCCTCAAACCCCTCCTCTACCCTCTCGAATTCTTCGGCGCCGAATTCACCCCCCGACAACCCGTCCTCCCATCCTGCGCCTCCATCTGCTCCTCACCACCGAACCCGACCATGGCCTGGACGCAAAAGACCTTCACGCTCCCCTCCCGCGCAAGAGGCAGCTACCTTGTCACTGATCACGTCTACTCCTCCGTGCCCGAGATCCGCGACTACAAAGTCGGCATCCTCCACCTCTTCGCCCAACACACGAGCTGCGCATTGTCGTTGAATGAGAACTGGGATGAGGATGTACGCGCGGATATGAGCGATGCGCTGGATCGGATCGCGCCGGAAGATCGGAAGGGGAACTTATATAAGCACAGTTGTGAAGGGTAAGGCAGGACCTTGATGAGACGATGACGGGCATGGAGGACGCTGACTGTGATGGACTAGACCGGACGATATGCCTGCACACATCAAGAGTGCGTTGGTTGGAGCGAGCGTGCAGATCCCGATTACGGATGGGAAGTTGGCGACAGGTCAGTGGCAGGGGATTTGGTATTTGGAGTTTAGGGCGAGTAAGCATACGAGGAAGGTGGTTGCTACGATTCAGGGTGAGAAGAAGACGTGACTTTGGAGTGGGGAGGTCTTGATGAAATGACGGTACACATGAATGCAAAGAAAGAAGGGACAACATCCAATACTTCCGCCTGGGTAGACGCTGTAAGCTCACACTCGGCACGATCGCTTGGGAGGCAACAGCGTCGAAACACCATTGACGAGCTATCATGAGCTTCCCGCGAGAGAACCGCAAGGCGTGCAGGTAAGATCAACGACAGGTCCTTCATGCCGTTTGAAAACTTTCATATCAACTTTTGCTGCCTTCATGATCTGCCACAAGCCTGGTTCACTGAGTGGCTAGATCACGCGGCTTTCCCAATTCACTTTGTCGTTGTGCTATGACTTGACCTTTCTCCGAAACCCTTTCTGGAGTGCTGACGATTGACTCCTTCTTGGCTTTGCCTTTGGCATTGGCCATGTCTGACACCCAGAACGATGCCGCGATCACGAGTCCGAGCACGGCAAGACCGATACCCAAGTAGAAGGCTCCTCTATAGCCCTTCAACAGCTCGGTGCCATCTGGGTTCAGATTCCTTTCGACAGTTCCAGCAAAGCCAAGTCCAAGGGATATGGAGTAGTTGGCCAGAGTGTTGACAATCGACGCCGCCGAGCCTTGATACTTCTGTGGAAAGGCGTTTGCAAGAAGAACCGTGCTGGCCGGAAAGGTCGCATCCTGTCCAGAAATGTCAGTACGCATTCAGTTGAGCAGCAGCGGACTCAAAACTTACAACTCCCCATGGGACAACGACCATGGAGACAAAAGTCCTCGACCAGTAGGTCTCATCAACGGGGGCAGTCGCGAGCAGAATCGACCCAATGGCAATGGCAATCATGGCATAGGTGAGCACGAAACTCGCTCCGAATCTGTCCAAAAGATACCCAGTACAGACGGCCGCGAGCGCACCCGATGGAATGATGGGCACGTTCTGCGCAGTGACCGCTAGTGGCGAGTACCCACGCAAATCCTGCGAGAAGCGGAAATAGTAGAAATTCCACAGCCCAAACGACGCAAAGCCGACACACAGCACGACCAGCGTGAGCGTTGCTTCGATGTTGAAGTACTGCGCCGGAATCAACGGATGTTCAGCCCGCGCTTCCCACCATCCGAAAGTGGCGAGAAGGAGAATCCCCACTCCAAGGAGAGCGCCGTTGTACGGCACGGTCCATCCTACGACGTACGACTGGTTCCAGGCGAAGTTGACCAGAATCAATCCCGTCACGCTCAGCGCTGTTCCCACCAGATCGAGCTCCGCGGTGGTGACATGTCGATCCGGGCGGGAGGAGAACGAAGCCGGCACCACGCACGCCGTCACAACAGCCATGAACAAGCACAGCAAGCTCAGCGTCCAGAACGCCCAAGGCCACCAGGAAAGTTGACCGAAGAGCGAACCCAGCAAGCATCCAAAGACGAATCCCGCGGGAGCCAGTGATCCGTACAGTCCGAAGACGATGTTCTTCCGCAAGCTCTCCTCGGGATACATTCTTCCAATCACGGCCACGGAATTGGGAATGATCAACGCAGGTCCGACTCCCTGCAAAGCCCGGCAGACATCGAAGAAGATGACTTCTCTCGAGTACCTTTTGAATCCGTCAGCCACAAATCACGTTTCTCAGAGCCCCCGGAAACATCCACAACGTACACACTGACACCCGTAACGACACTCCAAACCGCAAACCAC
Organism: Zymoseptoria passerinii SP63; assembly: GCA_000223825.2. Lineage (NCBI taxonomy): Eukaryota > Fungi > Ascomycota > Dothideomycetes > Mycosphaerellales > Mycosphaerellaceae > Zymoseptoria > Zymoseptoria passerinii. Next base: position 16,241 of record AFIY01001041.1, on the reverse strand, counting down.
GTCCACCCAATCAACAACATCAGTTTATGTCCGTAGACATCTCCCCATCGTCCCGCGGGCAGGATGAACGTCCCCACCGTCAACGCGAAAGAAGCCGCGAACCAACTCTGCTGACCGCTGTCGTTGATGACGCCAAAGGACTCGCCGATGGGATGCAGAGCGGCGATGACGATTCCGAAGCTGGCTTCTTGGACAGCCTGCGTGGTGGAGAGAGTGGCTATGAGGAGATACTCGCGGAGAGGGGATAGGGAGGTCATGGTGGTGGTTTTGTTTTGATGAGTTGCAGGGAGGCGGTGTAGCGATGATTGAGCAAGCTCTATTGCTCCATTTGTGGTTGTGTCTTGTAAGCTGACTTTTTTTTCCACTCAACTGGACGCCGGGTACATTTTGTCGTCGAAGATGGTCGACAGAGTGATCGGAAAGCGTTCGACAAAATACACGAGGAGCATTCAACGATGGTGACCGAGTGGCGCGTCAGGACTTTGGAGATGCTGCACCATCTCAGCATCATTGGGGCATAGATCGTCACGTCCACCGCTCCGATCCCGCATAAGGTTTCGTGCAGATCGTCGACTATACCCAGTCATAAGGCGCGGGCGATATGCCCACGTAACTGCTTTGGGAAACTGCAAGAGTTCCTATAGTAAGCGGCCCGAGGGGATCGAAGGATTGAATCGATCGTTTGTACCATACTGCCACAGTGCTGTTGTCGCGAAGAAGCTCGCTTCAGGGACAGGGCCAATCGACCCGACGACCACACAAGAGACGATCTTCTCACGTGCGGGATTTGGGTCCACCAAAATTTGTACAGGTCTGTATTCCTGCCTGCGTTGTCTATATATACTTGTAAGGATTCATGATCCCATTCTGTGAATTCGGTCAGCAAAACACGTGTGAGTGAACATTCAGGCCGGCTTGCACTCACAGGATCGTAAAGGTTCTTAATATCCTTCATCAACTTCACCATGGTATCACTCCGACTGTATCCAATGAACTCCTTCTTTGCCAACCCAAGGCCGTGCTCGGCAGATATACTTCCATTCCGCTTCTGCACCCACTCGAAAACCCACGGCTCCAGTACTTTCTCAACTTCTTTATCGTATCTTCTTGTTGCGACGTTGATATGCAGATTGGAGTCTCCCATATGGCCATACCCGATGACATCAATCACCGGTTTGCTATTATCCTCGGCGTCCATCATTCCTGACTCTTGGAACTTTGCACGAGTCTCCTCGACCAGAGAGTACAGCTCTGGCAGAGGAATTGACAAATCGTACTTGTAGACTCCGCCGAAATGTTGCGATGCCTCGCTCACACCTTCACGGCATGCCCAAAGGTTTTGCGATTGTGTCTCATTCTCGGCAACGACACCGTCCTCGACAATACCCTCGTCCATTACGTGTTCGAGGAAGGCAGTGAGCTTTTCGCTATCGTGGTCCGTGTTCGATCCTGAGGTCTCGATGAGGCAGTAGAATGGGTGTTCGCCTTGCAGAGGGAGTTTTGCACCAGATGCTCGCTTGTAAATTTGCTGAGAGTTGTTGTCCATGAGCTCGAAGGCGGAGAGGATTTCCTGCAGTGACTTCTTTGCTTCCTTGAATGCTTCTTGAACTTTCTCATACGATTCCAGACCCAAGTACGCGACGTTCACGGCGGGACTTCGTTGTGGGCAGATGATAGAGACTGCCGTGACAATTCCAATGGTACCCTCGCCACCAATGAACAGCTGCTTCAAGTCGTACCCAGTGTTGTTCTTTCGTAGCTTGCTCAGATCGTCCACGATAGTACCATCGGGAAGAACAGCTTCCAGACCAAGTACATTGCCGTGCAAGCTTCCATATCTCAGCAATCTCAAGCCTCCCGCGTTCGTCGCAATATTCCCACCCAGCTGACATGTGCCCTTCGCTCCAAGGTCCAGAGGAAAGATATGGCTACGCTCAGCCAAGTAGTTGTCTGCCGTCTCGAGGATGACTCCTGCATCGGCGACTAGGATACCTGACACGTCGTCAAAGTCGCGAACCTTGTTCATTCGTCCCAAATTTATGATGATCTCGTCAAACACTGGTACAGATCCTCCTACGAGTCCAGTATTCCCTCCTTGCGGGTTTACCGCGATCATGTTCTCATTGCAGTACTTCAAGATCTTGCTGACTTGCTCCGTCGAACCTGGCTTCAGCAGGAGCTTTGTCTGACCACGGTACTTGCGCATCCAGTCGGCATTATATGCTTCGAGGTCGTCCGTCGCATCTTGATTGACTCCATCGATAATCGCATTGTCTGCGCCCAGAACCTCGCGAAAGAACTTCACATCCTCGGCATTGATTTCCTTGAACCGCGAGTCTCGCTTGATGTTGGGATAGGAGTCGGTTGTGTATTTGATCTTCTTCTGACCGATACCGGATCGAGATGGCGGAGGGCCTTCATCGGCGTTAGAAGCGGTTGTGGTCGCTTCTTGTGTCTGCCATCGTCGCTGTGAGGCGAGTCGGGAGGTCTGAAGGCGGAGTGGAGAAGACTGCTGGAACGTGTTGTTGGCGAGACGAAGACGCCGTAGCGACGATATGCAGCGATGGATCGAAGACATGGTGGTATGTTGTGGGAATGGGAACAATAGATAGACCAGCAGTGGAGTGTTTCCTCTTTGACAAGCACACGTCATGCTAAAAGATTAACCGCAGGACAGACAGCTCGGCGGGCGGCGGAGATCCCGTCCGTCCAGAGCTTTGGGACTCGCGTTGGCGATTGCCTGTAGCTTTCCATTGCTTGTGACAGCTTCGTCGACATTGAGACATTCACATCCATCACGGTCAGAACAACACCGTCGTCTTGATCAATCGTCATCACCGAACGCCTCGATAGATACAACAACATCGTCCAGATCAAAGACGACCGATAAACCCTCCTCACCGCCACCATGGCCAGCGGCTACGACCGCGCCCTCTCCGTCTTCTCTCCCGATGGCCACGTCTTCCAAGTCGAATATGCCCTGGAAGCCGTCAAGCGCGGTACCTGCGCCGTAGCAGTCAAGGGCGCCGACGTCGTCGTCCTAGGCTGCGAGAAGCGATCCGCCCTCAAACTCCAAGACACGCGCATCACGCCCTCTAAGATCAGCATGGTCGACACCCACGTCTGCCTCGCCTTCGCCGGTCTCAACGCCGATGCCCGCATCCTCGTCGACAAGGCCCGTCTCGAAGCGCAATCACATCGTCTCACCGTGGAGGATCCCGTCAGCATCGAATACATCACCAAATACGTCGCGGGGGTGCAACAGCGATACACCCAGAGTGGAGGAGTGCGGCCATTTGGCATCTCCACGCTCATCGTCGGTTTCGACCCGGGTAGCAAGGAAGCGAGACTATACCAGACCGAGCCGTCGGGCATCTACTCAGCATGGTATGTTGGGGTGAATAACTGATAAAGGAGACAAGCGAATGCTAACCATATTTTCCAACCCAGGAAAGCCAACGCCATCGGCCGCTCCTCCAAAACCGTCCGCGAATTCCTCGAACGCAACCACAAAGACGCCATGCCCCGCGACGACACGATCGAGCTGACGATCAAGTCCCTGCTCGAAGTCGTGCAGACCGGAGCCAAGAACATTGAGATCGCCATCATGGCACCAGGCAAGGGCGTGGAGATGTTGGCAGGCGAGGAGATTGAGAAGATCGTGGAGAAGATCAACACGGAGAAGGATGCTGCAGCAGAGGCAAATGCAAGCCGGAGAGGAGGTGCTAGAGGTGCGGCGGCGGCGGGTGATGCAGGCGGTGCGGACGCTCCGGCGCAGGTGCTGGCGAACAGGCCCGCTGGAGGTGCGGAGTAGATGGGCATGACAATGGCGATGGTGTCAAAGAAGAAGCACGCAGACAGCCATGTACAAAATGCCAGCCTCCGCGCTCGAAGGGAGAACCGAAAGTCAAATACACTTCAAGATTCTCACAAGCACCGACGAGAAAGTCACTGGTACGCCATCAAACCTACACTGCTAAGATGTATTCCATATTCCTTCAGACCTGCGACTGGCAGATCGAATCCTGCGTGCCCGATTATTCGTACCATACATAGTCCTCCCACACATCCGGGGTATTTCGAAACAGCAAAAGATATCAAAGTCAGAAAACCAGAAAACGCCGGGCGGTGTCGACAACCTGCCATGCTAAGCACTTCCCCACCCACCCATCATTACACGTCCTCTATTCCTCTCACGAATTCGCATTGCTTGGTCAAGAAAAGCTCAACCTGCATCAGAAGCCCCAGTAAGGCAACTAACTTCCCTGGGCCTCCGACTGCATCGCACCCTGCTGCAGACTGGCATTCGCATCGTGCGGAGCGCTGGAGCCTTGCGCCTCTGTCGCGTTGTGGATGTCATTCTCGTGCTGCGCGTGGGCGTCAGTGGCGCTCTCGATACCGCCCATTTCCTCGTCTTGGTCGTGGACCAGTTCGGCAAACACGTTGTCCATGTGAGCACTGGCGCTTTGCTGACTGCCGCCGAAGCCGGGACTGCTAATGCCGGCACTCGTGGCGAAGCCAGCATGGGCGGTCGGAACTTCAAGGTGACGCTGCTTGGGCGAGTCGAACATGTCAGCAGGCATACCACTTGAGATCGTACTGCCTGCAGGCCGGCTACTGAACTCAGGACCAGTACTGCTGCGTGCGTTGGTGTTGTTGTCCTCGGCGCGCGTAGTCGCAGGTGTCTGGAACATATCGCCCGAGCCAGTCTCGAACAAGTTCGGATCGAAGTTGCTCGGGGGAGGAGACCCGCCTGGAGGCGCTGGGTAGGAGAACTGACCAGGGCTGCCCATACGAGCTTCACCCGCCGTCGCAGTCGAGCTGTCGTTCGGCGCGGAAGTGGTGAACATCGACTGGTTGCCATACACATTGTTGACCATTGTCGTGCGCTCGCTTGGAGTCTCGTAACCGTGGCCAGGATTGTGTGCTGCCGGTGCAGGCAAGGCTGCCATGCGTGCCTTGAAGGTCTCCAGATCGACGACTGCGGTAGGATCGTTCATTTCCAGAACAGCTTTGACTTTGAGCAGCCGGTCTCGATTGGCGTGAGGCTCGGACGCGAGGAACTGATCGACAATGGCATTGCCAGCGAGACCTTCCAGAACGTGCAATGCCAATGCAGTCATATGCTTGAACTTGCGAGGAGGAGTCTCTCCCAACGGCTGAGCTGTACCATTCTGGTAGCTGCTGGACCCTGATGGTCCTGGCGTGGCAGAACCGGGCGGAGAGGCGCTTGCGTTCGAGTTTGGCATTTGAGATCCCATTGTGTTGGACTGCTTGCGTTTGGCAACGTGCGGCTTCATCTTGTACTGCGTGGGCAGGTGATCGGGATTTGTGATTCCAAGAGACGCCATCAGCTTTTGCTGCTTGGTCGGGCGCGGCTTTCGAGTGGATCCTGAAGCTGCGATGACCGGCGGTGGGATTGGCGCGACCGGCGCGAACTTGTGAAGCTCGCGTCGCAGGTAATTCGTCTCCTCGGCGAGAAGGATATCGGCACCTTCAATCTTCCGCAAGTAGAAACGCAGTACGCCAACTTCATCCGCAGTCGGAGGCATGGCTGGCTCGACGTAAGGCTTGATGAACTCGCGAAAGTTCTGGCCATAGTCGCAGATGTTTGCGAGCGTCTTCTCTTCTTCCGGCTGGAATGGCAGAGTCTCGAGCTCATCCTGCCAGGCTTGCAAGTCCTCGAGTCTGGGTCGAGCGGCATCGCGAGGAATCTTGACACGCCAATCGCAGATCGGACAGGTATACTTATCATCCTCCTTGACCTTGCCGCGAGCAATCTTAAGGCACTTGCCGTGATACCACTCGTGGCAAAGCTCACACTCGATCATCATGCCGGCTTCGGACTTGCGACAGATACAGAAAACATCTCTACTAGAGCTGCTTCCTTCTGTTTGCGGAGCACCTTCACCTTCTTCAGGCGTGGCAGCACGGGAAGAGGGCTCGACTGGTCCACGCGGCTTGTCGGTAAGATCGAAGCAGGACTCGTTCCTCTTGTCGACCGTGGTCATATGCTGGTGGAGAATGTGCAGAGGTGCATTGGCCTTTCCAAAAAGCTTCTTGCCTCGCCGCATCCAATCCTCGTGTCGCTTGGACTCCTTTTCGAGATCGATAGTACCATTCGGCTTACTTTGAAGTTCATTCAGAGCATCCATGACCTCTTTCATCTCGCGGTAATGAGGACGATTGCGGAACTCAGGATCCTTGCTCCGCTCAACCAGAGACTGGATCTTATCCTGCACTTCGCGCTGCTTCTTCAAGATAGCATCGACAGCTGCGAGTGTCTCTGGAGTGACCGGAAGCGTCGAAGCCTGCCGAGATAGCGCATCGAGCTGCTGGTAGTGCACTTGCTCAACTGCCATGAGCTCCTTTGCTTTCTGCTCCCAAAGCTCTCCTTGAGCCTTGTGCTCGCGGAAGAATGCCATGTCCGGATTCGTATCCGGGACGAGTAGCTCCTCGCCTTCCTTGATGTGCTTTTCGATCTCACCAAGGGTATGCTCTTGGCGGGCAGTCTCGGAATGAGGCCGCTTCTCCTTGCCAGAGTCGTTCCATCGCAGTCGCTTCAATACACGCTCGAGCATGTCCATCTCGGGCATGTCCACGTGGAAGTCTCGGCCACGCTCAGCGAGCTCTTCGAAGTCGGCCGTCGTGCGTGAGAGGATGTCTCCGATGGCGGCGTTCGCATCTTTCTGGAACTCCTCGATGTTCTTGGCGCGCCCACGCAGGGTGTTAATCTCGGGGCAATCAAATCCAATCTTGTCTGCCGCTGCCAGCAGGTTTTGTATGTTCGACACTTTGCGAAGTTCCTTGTCCCGCTCCTCGGCTTCCACCATCTTGGCTGTGCTTTTTCGAGCAGGCTTCTCGCTCTTGCGACGGTTGGTCTGCTTGCGGGTGATGTAGCTAGTGGCCTCCTCGACCCACTCATTGCACCGATCCACGAAACGCCTCAAGTCTGCAAGCTGCGGCAGCTCGTACTGAATCTTTTCACCTTCCGCCAAGATGGTTCTAAGGTGTTTGAGAGAAGGGCGATCGTTTTCCTCCAGCTCACTGTCGACCTTCGCGGCCCACGATTCCGGAATGTTAGCTTTGTCGACGACTTTGCGGACGATCGTCTTGAGCGGCTCATCCGCCATGCGGTAGTACAGCACATGGTCTTTGTATGCTCCACCAGAATATCGATCGGCCTCGTTTGCTTCGCAGCATTCATAGCTGCCAGCGTGCAGCAAGCACAAAACCTTACCGGATCTCTTGCAGATGTATCGTGAGAGATAGCAGTAAGATTTACAGAACGTGCAGATAACTTCGTCTTCTTCGGTCGCAGGGTCGATTGTCTCAGGGCGTCCTTGGTAGCGAGGGCCTTGGTATGGCTCCTCGGCCGATGTGCCGCTCTCGATACTGGCGGTGGCATTCAGAAATTGCTGCCGCATGCCAAGCTCGTCATCACGCATTCGCTCGAGAGCCGGAGCCAGCCACTTTGCAGTGCGGATGGTTTGATCGCGCGAAGCCGCGGTGAGAAGCAATTCGTCGTGAGAGAAGCATGGCTGCTTTCGATAGTCTCTCAGTCGCTTGACGCCCTCCTCTCCGAATGGCTCCCAGTCGGCAGGAGCGAAGTTGACAGCCTCGTTGAAATTGAACCCGTGGTTGAATCCGGCATGGTATGCTTTCGGGAAGGTGACAACGAACTCGCCAGCATGCTGGTCCACGGCATACACCCTCACTCCGGCCTTGCGCAGCTTGTCTGGCTTGGCGAGTGTGACCAGCTGGAATAGCAGATCCGGTTGAGTCTCGAACAGCTCGGGCATGTCGTCCTTCAAAGCCTGCTCGAACTTGGCAGTATCCTCACCGGGAATGCCGTACCAAGTCTTGGTCTCACCAAAATGCTGATAGTTCGCGGAGTACGTGAAGTGATCCTCGTTGTGCCAACAGAAGGTGGAAAAGACCATGCCGACGTAAAGCCATGGCACCGTCATGCCGGAAATGTCAGACTTGATGTGACGGAATAACGACTCCTTGTCGAGAGGGAGGGTGTTGAGGTTCCAAGGATCAATGGAGTACGGATCACGCGGGTGCTTTTCGATTGTCGGGAATCCACTGCCGTGGGTGGTAGAATGAATATCGGCACCGTATTCGACTTCCGTTGCGTCTGACAAATCGTCCACCAGACGCCAAAACTCGCGCTCAACGTCGTCCTCCACCAGAAAGTTCTTGTTCTCGTTGAATGGAGAGTGTTGCCGTGGAATGGTTGAGAAATGGTAGTTCTTGAACTCGTTCGCTCTCCGCTGGAAGCCTGCTAGGGAGTAGACATCGCCCTCCTCAAAACCGTACTCATTGGTGCCGACCAAGCAGCGAGGGCAGTGCCACTCGTGCTCCGGCGCATGTGAGCGTGGAGGGTCCAGACAACCCATGTGATAGACATTGTCGCAGCTCTCGCATTTGAGTAGTCGGTGCGGATCATCACCTTTACCGCATGTTTCACACATTTCGCCTGGTCGAAAGTCTATGCGATCGCGGACGGCCTGAAAGCGCGCCGCAGACATGCGTGAGTGATGCATGTTGCTACCAGCAACCGTAGGCACGTCTTTTCGCAAGCGCTTGCTTCGCCGGTTCATGAGATCCACCTCGTCCGGGGTCAATTCGGAATGCTGTCGCTTCAACGCTGCCATGCCGGCCGGGTTCGGTGCTATCAATTGCGGGTTATTGGACAAGACATTCTCGGCCGGCTGATGATTCTGATGAGGAGCTTGTGGCGTTCCATTGCTGGACTGGAAGCCGTTGATCCCATTAACAGGCATGAAGCTCGGAGGTGGTGCCGGCGGCTGTGGATGAGCATTCACTGAGGTGAACCCGCCAGCGTTGACAGGCGTGAATCCACCAGTGTTGACGGGAGTGAAGCCGCCTGTGGTCGGTGGCTGAGGTTGGTGCGAAGTGGGCTGGCCAGCGTGCGGAGGCGGCATTGACTGCGGAGTATGGTGTTGCGGCATCTGTTGCGGAGTATGATGTTGCGACATGGGGTGTGGAGTGTGGTGCGGCGACATATGTTGAGGAGCATGATGCTGTGCGGGAGCGAACTGTGGTTGGCCGAATGCGAAGGGCGACTGCGAAGGGCTATGGCTGTGACCATTGAGAGACGCATTCAGAGCAGCCGATGCCTGCAAGGTCGGGGTGTGTTCTTGCGACACGGACCCGGGAGGTCGCTTCGCTGGTGAAGGCCCGGGCGAGGGAGTATATGGGCCTCCATTCATCATCTCCATTTGATGCTGCACCCCTGGCTTAGCCAAGCGCAGGTATTCCTCATAAGGGAAGAGCCACTTCTGGTAGGAGTTCTTCAATGATGTGGACAACGAAGACATGATCTTTCCGCTGTATCCGAGATCCCGCCCAACCTCAGCCCATCTCTTGCTCTTGCAAACCAAATCAAACCCTCCCTTGCGCTCAACCGTCTTCTTGAGGCGGTACAAGTCCAATGGTCGCTTGTCGACGCTGGGAAAGCGGTTCAAAAGCGGTTCAGGTTGTGTCCGTTTTGCTTGTGGAATTTCGCCAGCTGGTCAAGGTAGTCGTTATTTACTCGATTGCCTCCCTCGACGGAATTGAGTTCTTGTCTGCGGGTGCGGAAGTGGAATCGCTAAGAGATAAATGTTAGCTGAGGGATGGAAGTGCTAAGTGCAGGGCTTCTCATACCTCGGTGTTGATTGCGAATGGTGGATTCCAGGCATCAGGTGGTATGATCTTCACGATTCCGTACTTGCTGCCCTCGGGTGCAATCTTGCGCATGTACTCCATTGGATCGCGAAACTCTTCCTCCGTCGGTCTATAGACTGGTGCGTTCGGAATGTCGAATAAGCGATGACTGCGTGGCTTCTCGTCCGCACGTCGCTTTGGGTGTCCGCGACGCTCCACGGTTGTCATGTCAAGCGGCTCAGCCCGCCGAGCACTGAGCGGGATAGCATGATTATTGCCCGATGGCGGACCATGCAGGGTGCCAGGAGCGGAGGGAAGTGCGGTTTTGGTGGGGATCTTGGGTGCGTTCATGGACGAGGACCCGGCCACGGCAGCTGTAGGAGAATCTCGGGCTGCCATCATTTGCGGCGGAGGTCCGCCTACGCTCGGTGGGACGACCATGTCGACGACGAGAGGGCGCTACGGCCCGGGCACGATGGTCGCTCAGCTGTATGGAGTGAAACGTGGAGGTGTTCGGTGTGGGTTGGGCGATTCGTGGCGCATCGAGCGGTGCGAGGTCGGATGCGTCGCTTGCGAATTTCGGGCAATGTAACTCGATAATCGATGTCCAGTCACGGCGGTGGTTCAGCGGAAGAAGCCTGAGATTCGCTTGACGGTGAAATGGCGTCGAAAAACTTGACGATCGTGCGCGATCCGGCAGGTGGGTCGATCGAGGCCAGACTGTGTCGGTCAGGGCGAAAGGTGGGATGAAGGAAGGCAAGGTATGAGTTGGAATGAAGGAGGATGGATCTCGTACGGAGCGTGACGAGATCTGTGCCGTGATCAGACGTGCGCAGCCGGCCAGAGCCGCGGTACTGAATGCAAGTCTTTCTTGGGTCAAAATGCCACTTTTCACTGTGGGAATTCTTCGCGGTGGGAGAACGTGCCGTGCTGATCCGCCCAATACATCATCCGTAGCGTCGAGGGCAGTCGCGGTGGAAAGATGATGACTGTAGCTCAGCGAACTCGAGCGAGGTGATGTCGAGATAGATCCGGCAGGCGGACTTCACTCCGCTTCCAGCCCTCGCCTTCGCCAACTTCACGTCTTGCATTGCTCACGCGACCAGGCAAACTCGTCGACCTGCGCCTGTTGACAACAACACAATGCGATGGACAAGACCATTCCGCCCATTCCGGCCTTCTACGCCTGCTACCTGCTCCGATCGATAGCCCGACACTCCTCGACATACATCGGCAGCACGCCCAATCCCCCCCGGCGGCTCAAACAACACAATGGAGAGGCCAAGGGCGGCGCAGTGCGCACGTCAAGAGACTCCCTCCGGCCATGGGAAATGACTTGTTTAGTCACCGGGTTTCCCAGCAAAATAGCAGCACTGCAATTCGAGTTAGTCATTTCCAACAATTCATCACGTCCGACCGACCTCTTTCAATCACAAGTGCTGATGTGTCCATAGATGGGCATGGCAGAACCCAAACCTGACCCGCCATATAGCAGTCGACTCCCGCATCACACAAACCAAGATGAAGACCCGCATCTCTCCAAAGTCTGGCAAAATGCGAAAACGTGCTGTCCGACCGCGACTCTGCTTGACCGATCGACTGGCCAATCTTCATCTTCTCCTCCGGGCGAAGAGCTTCGAGAGATGGCCGCTCAAGCTGACCTTCTTTTGCGAAGACGTGCATCGCATGTGGGTGAGATGGACGACTCAGCAGTTCGAAAAGCTCAGGCCAGGCTTCGAGGTCTCCATGGATGAAGCTAGTCGTGCGCCTGCAAAGAAAGACTTGGTCGAACCTGAGCCTCAATCGATCGATCCTCCGATTGGCATCTATGCGCTGGATCTGGACTACAGGGCCTTGAAGCCGCAACTGGAGAAGACTCAAGGCCTGCTATGCCGACCCGCCGCCCCAAAGTGTGCGATTTGTCACACAGACACTCCCGCCACCGGTGCAGCGACGCTCGTGTGTAATCATGAGGGCTGTATGGCTGTCACTCATCTTCAATGCCTGTCCTCCGCTTTCCTGAAAGCTGAAGGCTCCGTCGATGCCCTTGTGCCGACGAAAGGACAGTGCCCGGAATGCAAAGGCGAGCTTCATTGGGCGGACTTGGCGAAGGAGCTCAGCCTACGCATGCGCGGAGAAAAAGAGATGAAAGCGATCTTCAAGCCAAAGCGTGGAAAGAAAGCTGCTGCGACCTCAGTGGTGCAAGATGAATCAGAAGCCTCCGAAGATGATGACGATATTCTTGCTCTTGTGCCAGAAGACGAGGATGAGTGGCATGTGCTGGAGGACAGTAGCGATGGTGAGGTTGAGCGAAGCAAGATCCGGAGTGACCCAAGCATCGGACATGCGTCGGCGGTGTTCAGGCGTCCGGCCGCCATGGTGCAGAGCTATTCCGAGCCTGTGATCGAGGACAGTGAATGGGATGAGGCCGAGCTTGTGATATGACATTGGGTAGACATCGAACCTGCATTATCACATGGAGTATCATATGAAGCCACGATTATTGTCTTCATGTACGGCTCATCATTGGTTGCGAGGACAGGGCGTGAACATCATGGCCTACGACCACCCTTTCGATGCACCGGCCAATCATCAACTTCAGGAAGTTCTCAGCTTTGTCGCTCGCAAGACAAACATTAACGATAAGCTCCTCGAACTACACGCGGCCTCGTCAACGTCGCCGTCTCCACCACAACACCGACACACAGCAGCAGTACCGGCGGCACCAGAGGAGACAGCTGAACCCATCAATTGCAACTCATCCACGACGTATGCAACATGTTTGCACATGACCTACCTGCAACTACATCGCTGACCTGTGCTAGATCGCGCGGATCCTACAAGGCCTTGCTATCCTCGACCCCGCCCATTCTTTCGCCGTACGATCCGGCAGTAAACGGAGCAATGGCATTGAATCGCAAAGTGGAAGAGGGCGAGCTCGAGAAAATCACAAGGTCAGTGCTAGAACGATTTCGACTCTAGTCGCCGGACGATGACTGACCAATGATAGACCTTTCCTCAGCGATGAGCTTGTGACCGTTAGATTGATCAAATCCAAAAACAGCTTCACGGTGTCTTCAGCGCTGCTCTGCCACGAATCTCCGTATTTCACTAAAGCCCTCAAGGGCGGCTTCAAGGAAGCAAAGAAGCGCGAACTGCGGCTACCGGGGTGCGATGACGAGATTTTTGAGCTACTCATTCACTACATGGCTACCGGTGCCGTTCCCGACGACATGACCCGGATCCAGTCGCTGAGGAATGACGACGCCGACGATGAAGCCAATACCCTTGCCCGGAGCGTTCAAAAGAAGCTGATCAAAATCTGGACATTCGCCGAATTCCTCACGATGCCAGTGCTCCAGAACGTAGCCATGTCTGCTTTCTTGGACGCGATTGGAGATTGCCACATCGAGAGCGAATATTCGAAGCTAGCATACGACACGACTTCGAGGCCATCGGTCCTCCGAAGCGCAATAGTCGACGAATCTGTTAGCGATTTCATGGGTGAAGAGTGCACCGACCACTTCAACGACGCCTGGTTCGACAACATGAGTGATGTCAAAGAGTTTCTCTGCGACTTCGCCTATCAGCTGTCCGCATGCAGCGGGAAACTTTGCGAACACGCCGCCGGATGCGCACCCTCCGGGATGGAGGATCAGAGTGAGTACATGGTACCGGAGAACTGATCGTACTCTGATCCACGGCAATCTGAGTTAGTGCAGTAGGTCATCATTTTGTGCTCTTTGCGAGCGCTACTGCGACACGTAGCTGCAGCGAGCGTGGCGAAGGCCCAAGTAACAATTCTGGCTCTGATGGGAGGGACGTTTTACCTCTGTTTGGAGCATCGCAAGATTAAGCTACAAGCTTGCTGTCATTCAGCACTTTCGATCGTTGTCAAAAAGATCAGTGCGGCGATGATTCAGACCGCCAGTCGCTCGCTGCCGCCCGCCAGTCGCTCGCTGCCGCCGCGAAGCGAAACGCACTTCACAAAGCCTCGGCTGCACTGCTGCACCGAACGAACGCATTCGCGATATGGCGTCCAGAGAACTTCAGCGACACGAAAGCTTTTATGGTTTGCTTTAGAATTAAAAGTTTCATGGAGACGGTCCCATCACAACGCATGGCTGCTTGCCCAATTGCTTGCCTTCTTCAAGCTCAATTCAGAGTCCCCTCGTGCTCCACTCCGTTAACCTGCGCCCCTCTCAACGCATCCATAACCTCCTCCAACTCATCCTCAAACACAATGACATGCCCCGCCCTCGAAGTGCTCAAATAACTCATATTAAACATCTCCCGCCCAATGCGTCCTCTCATACTATCCGTCAATCGACTCGAGACGCCGCAAACAATACCTGTGCTTTCCAATGGGAGATCCTTCAAGTCCAGTGCAACGGCCATTTGTTCCGGGCCTTGGGTACCCAGCAGGAGGTCTTCACCGCCGTCAGGAAAGTGCTCGAGGAGACGTTTCTCCATGGTCAGGGAGGTCGACTCGGCGTCTGTGAAGGTCGCAGAGAAGAATTTCGGTGGTGGGAAGCTGGTGAGCACTCTCGTGAGACCGAGGTGGAGCTTACCTTCGGTGAAATGTGTCTCCGACGCGGACGGCGTGCTGTCTTTGATGCCGGCGCAGGTCACCAGCTGAATCGATGAATCAACGCTGGGAGTAATCTTGTGCCGTGCGAGAAGTTGAAAGGTCTTCGTCTGTAGCTCGGATATGCTCGTCGGAGGTGGTGTGACGGCCATGTTGGTAAAGTCGAAGGACGTTGCGGATCCAGGTCGCTTGTGGTGGGAGCTCGTGAGTGGACTGGCGGGATTCCACATCTGGCCCGCTTCGCCGTCTTCGTCCGTTGCTTCAAAGACGAAACCTCGTTCCTCAAGGGCACGTATGACTTTTGGTCGTGCGCTGAAGGGAACCAGGATGAAGTCGGAGTAGTAGCTGGTGATGAAGAAAATTGGAATGCCGGCCAGCGCAAGAGGGCTGGTCAGGTCCAGTACTCGTTGTCCGGCTTCCAGTCCTTCGCCGCCGATTGTGATGACCGAATAGTCCTCGTCGCTGATAGACACAGCATTTCGCAGAGTTTCACTCAATCCGCTGATCAGCGGAGCGAACAAAGCATCAGCTTCCTCACGAGGGCAGACGATCGAGCATTCGTTTGGTGTTATCGAGATATTGACAAAAGGGTGCCAGTAATTCCATGACTTTCTTCGTTCGATCGGTATGCCATCTTCGTCCAGTCGGCTGTTGTGCAAGACCAATGTGAGAATTGGCTGTACAAAGAGAGGAAATGCTTGTGTCGGAATGTGTATCAGGGCAAGGTGGGTTTTCTGTGGCAACTGTCAGCTGTTGAATGCGGCTGCATCTACTTGCGAACATACCAGAAAGCCGATTTGAGCATTGAGCAACGTCGTCGACTCCGTCAGATATTCGCCCATGCTACGAGAAATCCGGGCGGCGAGGAGCGGTGGCCTTGAGCAATCGATGGATTAGCTCAATCAACCGCCAGATTTCAAAGACATTCACCAGGCAGTTTTCCTGGTCAGTCAACCAACGCATGCAGCGACTTTGAGATTGTGCTGTAATCAAGTTGAATCGTGGTTGCCCGGGAGTGGACAGTCTTACAATTTTGGTGATCGTGTAAAGCAAAGGATGGCAGAGATGGCCTGGCATTAGTATGTGTATATCATCCTCCAAAGCAACGTCACTGCACAACAAACGTATGGCGATATCGTCTCAGGATGTGTCGTTCGTTTCGCGGCCGGCAAGACGCAGGAGATGCGGGGACAATGTACGACGGGGTCCCTGCAGGTACTCATTAGGTGTGTAGGCCTCGTGGCGCGATTCGCTGTACGGGCCTGCTTCTGCTGTTGTTAGAGGCGATCCCCGGCACGATTCAGTACCTCTGGTAGGTTTTTCCGAATGCGTTGTTGTAATGGTGGTCGCTCTCCCGCTCACAGGCCGCTCGACTTCGAGCGTGGGATGTCGTGGGGTAGAATCAGAGCTCGTGCTGCTGGCACACTTCCGATTGTTTCGTCTGAGGATGGAGTTCATTCCGGCCACGACATGTATTGTAATTTGTAGGCTTCACAGGACTGCTGTGCCGTAGCGGTAGTGTCGCTGCGATTTCACCCAGTTGATCGGAAATCTTCACGACTGCAGATTTGTCCGAATCTCAGGGTGAGTTTACCTGTGGTCCATTAATCAGTTATTTGGCCATTTTGTATTCACGCACCACTGCTGTCATTAATCCTTATTAATCGTCCATGGAGGTAAACGTGGCCATTAATTGAGTAGATCCGGCATGGCTCTCGGAAGTTACCGTCTTGGCCAATTAGTCCACCTCGCGTTATTAAGATGCGAGGCTGTCTATTGTATGCACATTATACTCTACTCCAATCGTCCGCGGTCGTCGCTGTTATTGCTATTATAGTGCTTATATACTTAATAGCGCTACTACTAATTACTATAGTATTATACGGTTATAATAGCTAGTATTCCGGAAGTTTATAAAGGAGTTAGAGGCTCGTAGAGCTAGCGACAAGATAGATATTAGTATATTAGTTGTCGA